>CM062813.1:127024339-127286418 GCA_031772625.1 Pinus tabuliformis | reverse complement strand
TACCCTACGAAGATGTCAATACTATTTTTAGCGAACCGCATGTCTAGGGCAGTTAGGAAAAAGGATTGGGGTAGTCAACCAATGGCCATCTCATCCTCTTCCAACACATCCATAAAAGGTGAAATTCAAAATATGATGGAAGACTTCAAGAGTGAAATGTTGTAAACCCTTGCCATACAGATGTACACTATGCCCATCAAGAGAAAGAAGGAGGAATCAGAGATAGCATTAGCCATCTTCTACCCTAGATTCACAAGGAGGCACCCTAGGAATGAATGTCCATTAAACCTGATTGAAATCTACTCATTCTGTGAAGAAAACCACTCCACAGACATGTGCCCTTCTCTACCTAGACTAAAAGATGTGTATCAGGGAACTGAAGGGGTGAGTGAACAACTCTACTACATAAATAAAAGGAGACCCCATGGGCCTCGTCCATACTAGTAGGGCATGCAAGGGTCATCCCATGCATATTACAACCCTAACCAGAGCACATCCATTCCCTCTTCGGCCCCCCTGCTCATCCCTCCTAGTCTACACCCCATCCTTGGTCTTTTTCACCTCAGTACCATTCCCAGCCGACTAGCTAGTCATTTCAGTCATATACTCCACCACAGCCTCACTAGAATGCACCACCCCAAGGGTGGAGGCCCCGATAGAACAACGCTCCAGCTTTATTTCCTTCACAACCTACTCAACCACAACTTTTACAGCATGCTCCACGTAAACAACCTCAGATGCCTTCCTAGCGAAAATCCAAACCCGAATGCATCTCCGAGATCTTAGGTTGATTTCTTGAATCTCCACAGCATAAGTAGGATAGAATGTCTCCCCACATTTGGATGCCTTTGCTTGGAGTTACAAGGAAATGAAGGGAGTGCACCCCTCGGCGTGTACTCACCACATTTATATCAAAGAAGGTTTCAAACCAAACTGACAACCCCAAAGGAGAATGAATCCAACTCTCAAGGATATAATCAAAGAAGAAATGCAAAAGTTGTTGGATGCAGGATTCATTTACCCTATCTCGGAAAGTGAGTGGGTTTCTTCTTTGGTGTTGTTTCCAAAGAAAAATGGGAAGTGGAGGATTTTTTTTTACTACAGAGAGTTAAACAAAGCAACAAAGAAGGAACATTTCCCTCTACCTTTCATTGACCAAGTGCTAGATGGCTGGCAAAGATTTTTTTTTTTTTTTTTTTCTCTTTCCTAGATGGGTTCGGTGGGTACAATCAAATCCAGCTTAGCCCAGAAGACCAGGATAAAACCACCTTCACCTATCCTTGGGGTACTTTCACTTGTAGGGTCCTTCCTTTTGGCCTATGCAATGCCACTGCCACCTTCCAGAGGGCAGTCTTGAGTATCTTTGCCGAGCTAGTCCATGATGTAGTAGAAATTTATATGGATGATTTTACACCCTATGGGTGTGATTTCTAGGAGGCTTTGTCAAACTTGGGTAAGGTGCTAAACAAATTCATTGAAATGAACCTGACCCTTAGTCCCGAAAAATGTGAGTTCTTGATGATTGCAGGGACTGTTCTAGGTCATTCAATATCCGAGAAAGGATTACAGGTGGACCTAAATAATATAGTCATCATCCAGAGGGTCCCACCTCCACAAAAACAGAGGGATGTCAGAAATTTTTTAGGTTTAGCTATATAATATAGGAGATTTATAAAATACTTCAGCAAATTAGCTTCTCCTTTGTTTGGGCTATTGGCCAAAGAATCTGAATTTGTATGGTCAGAAAGTTGTCAAGAGGCCTTGGACACCCTAAAGGACATGTTGACAACTGCACCTATTCTCCAAGGCCTAAATTGGGCCCTTCCTTTCCTTATACATGTTGATGCCTCTCACAAAGCCATAGGAGAAGATATAGTCCAGATAGATAACAAGTTACCTTATGCCATTTACTTCATCAGTAAGAATTTGTCAAAAGCCGAATTGATCTACACAGTGACTAAGGAGCTCCTAGTTGTTGTGTATTCATTGAACAAATTTAGGGATTACAATTTAGGTTACCAAACATTTATACATACTGACCATGCTACAACTAATTACTTGATGAATAAACCTGATGTAAATTCCTAGATTATTAGATGGTTACTTTTATTACAACAGTTTGATCTAACTCTTATTGATAAGCCTGGTAAGGAGAATGTTGTTGCATATTTTGTATCAAGATTAACTTTTCTTGTAGGGGAGGAAGGAATGGTTGATGATCAGTTACCAGATGAACATTTATTTGCCATTTTAGTTCTCTCTCCATGGTTTGTTGACATAGAAAATTGCTTGGTGTCTGTAGAGTTTCCACTGAATTTGTCCTCCAAAGAGAAAAGGAAGATTGTGAGGAAGAGCGCCCCATTCACTTGAATTGGGGGCAACCTCTTCAAACTAGGCGCGGATCATATTCTGAGAAGATGTGTCAGGGAGAAGGAAGTCTTTGACATCTTTCTGACCTGACATGATGGACCTTGTGGAGGTCACTTTACGGCAAAAGGACAACATTCAAGATGTTACAAGCTTTTTATTACTGGTCCACTCTTCACCAGGATTTGAGGAGGTATACTAGTCAATGTGATCAGTGCCAAAGGATGGGGAAACCTACCCTAAGGGTGGAAATGACTCTGCAACCTCAAGTGACTTTCGAGCCATTTGACAAGTGGGCCATGGATTTCATTGGACCCATTGACCCTCCATCTAGGAAAAAGTAGTACATCATTGTGTGCACTGACTATTTAACCAAGTGGGCTGAAGCCAAGGCCATCAAAGCAGAAATAGAGGAGAAAGTGGCTAAGTTATTAAGGGAAAATGTATTTTATAAGTTTGGGTACCCTAGAGAACTGGTCACTGATCAAGACAGCCAGTTTACATCTCACATGATTGAAAATTTGTTAAGCCAACAAAAGATCAAGCATAGAACATCCACTCCTTACCACCCACAAGCTAATGGGCACGTGGAGGTAAACAAAAAATCATTGGAAGGCATTCTGAGCAAAGTGATTAGCAGTAGCAGAAAGGACTGGGAAAATAGATTAGTTGAGGCCACTTGGGCCTACAATACCACCTGGAAGACCACCACTGGATTCACTCCTTAAGAGCTAGTCTATGGGAAGTAGGCCCTGCTGTCCATTGAATTTGAATACAACACCTTAAGAATGGCAACACTACTAGATCTAGATCTCACAAGGGCACAACAAGAGATATTGCTCCAATTGAATGGATTAGATGAGTTTAGAATGTAGGCCCTCCTACACACAAAGGTGACTCAAGTTCAAAGGAAGATTTGGCATGATAAGAAAATAAAGGACAAACAGTTTCAAGAAGGTGATTGGGCTTTGTTGTATGATTCTAGATACAAGGATTTTAAAGTCATGTTAAGGACTAGATGGTTAGGGCCTTATGTCATAGAAAAACGTCATGATAATGGTTCAGTATAGATAAGAACCATTGATGCAGAGGCTATTCCTTTACTTGTCAATGGGTACAGATTGAAGGTCTACAAGAAGCCCTTGTCAAAACAATAATTCATCAATGGCATCATCAAGACAGTGATGGTGGTGGAGAAAGTCTCAGCTTCTACACCATCAAGTCCCTGAAAACAGAAAAAAGAAATAAAAAGAAAAAATAAAGAGACTCAGGTGAAAACCTCCATGAGGCACCTGAGTCCCACTGTTGGTTTTAAAACCTCTTGAGGCGGCCCAATGGTGTCGAAAAAAAGAGAAAAAAATAAAAAGAAATATGGGTGAAAACCTCTTTTGAGGCACCTAGAGCAAGCAGGTAGGATGAAAACCTCTTGGAGGCAGACTAATTGTTTTCAATATATATATATATATATATATATATATATATATATATATATATATATATATAAGAGAAAAGGAAAAACTTTGAAAATGTTGTTTGTCAGTTAGCAGGAGGTGGATTAGAGCAATAAGAGAGGATCAGAAGGACCTATACACTCCATATTTTCATTCCTTCATCCCATATTCTTCATTATCCCATCAATCCCTCCATTTATGAACTCCTCCAGCTCAGTTTACACAGGCCCTATGTTTTCTACAAGATTCCTTGTAATCCTATAGGATTCCCTAAAAACCTACAGGAGGATCATGTAGGAATTATAGTGGCACGAGAATCCCAAGAAAAGTGAACCTAGAGAAAGGGGATGACTAGCCTGTGTAAAATAAAATAAAATTTTCACTCCACCACCTCATCACCATGATACCCCTGCATTCATCCAATAAGTCAACTCCAAAAGGATTACAGTTTTCAAAGAGAAAAAAAAACAAATAGATGAGGGTGAGAACAAAGGACAAGGGGACAATACCTGAAGGCTATACCTCTCACCTACCAACCACTAGACCTGTTCTCTACCCATGACAATAATCGTCATGCTCCAGAAGTGAAAAAAAGGTGAAAGTTTAGGGGAGAGGCAACCACAGGACATCCTGTAGGTTTTCTGTAGGAAATCCTGTAGCAGCATATCCCACAAAATGAAATTTCACAAGTTTGCAGTCATCTTCAACATAGAGATCCCAATGTCAAGGAAGCTCCTCCAGAGCTCAACAGCAACAACAAGATCATCAACATCACTCTCCATTACCTGCACATCAAAGAAAACAAGCATAAAAAGGGCCAATATTAAAAAATATGCAGCAAATATACAGCACCGAGACATAATTCTCCAACAAGCAGCATCATCAAGCATCTTACCCACAGGTATGTCATCTTTCTTAAGCTCTCCCGTAAGCATAATATGGTCAAAAATGTAGGATTGTGTAAGAGTTGGTTTTATAAGCAAAGGTGGCCAGTTAAATTGGCCACCTTCGGCCAATCCATGAGGAGAAGTCAGTTAGACCACTCCACACATGGCAGCAGTCAAATTAGAGGAAAAAGGAGATAAGTCAAAAAATGGTTAAATTATGGATGATCGAAGTGGGATATGATTACGAGGTAAAGAGGAATAATGGAGTGATAGTGGGACCAATGGTCCAAAAGTGGGTGCTCTTATTTCGTCCAACCAACACACCATCCCACACGATCACCCATATGAGGAAATAAAACATTGATTTCCATGCAAATAAGGCATTCACAATCTCGAGGATTCATCAAAACAAGGTTGCTCTTAGCCTCTTGAAGCAACATCTACAGGAAAGATAGTGAGTATTTTGCAGTGCAGAGGCACCTACAGGATCCTACAGGAAAACCTACAGGATCCTACAGGAAGACCTACAGGATATAGAGCAGTCATCTACAAGATTATCAGTGGGCATTTAGGGAGGAAATATCACAGGTTGGCTTCATTAGACAGTAACCAGGAGGTAGGAGCTATACCTTCCCACATTTTCCAGTTAAAAAAGTAAAGAAAAATCCTCCATTTGGTTAAGGAAGTTGTAGTCTAAGAGAATTATATTGTAGTGTTCTCATTTAAATCTCTCATCCACTAGAATTCTCAATTTATACCCATACAAGCCTCCACAATTACCAAAGGAAAAATGATAGGGGGATTTAACAAGAGGGAGCCCACAAACATAGCGAGAATTCATCAACACCCTCCTATAGTAGAAATCTTCACAAGGCACAATTGGATTGATTTCTTTGAAAAAGTGAGGGGATACGATGATGAGGTGGCCAGAGGCTTTTCTCTCTCACTGATACCACTAACTAGGACCCATGCCACTGTTGTGGTGAAAGGCCTCTCAGTAGAAATCACCCCTGAAGTCATAGGCAGAATCACCACTTCCTTTAGGGTTGCCTTGGAGAAAGGAAGATAAGGGTAACAACACCCTTTCAAAGAAGAAAATGTTTTTGGAAGGGGAGGAGGCAATGGAGGAGAAAAATAGGGTTAGAAGAGAAATCCTTCCATACCCATGGAATGAAATTAGCTACCACCTCATTAAATATATATCATGTCAAGGGAGATATAGTGTGGTGTATGGATACCATTTCAGGCTTCTCCAAGAACTGAGATTTGGAGCAGACACACCTACTAAAAACAAACTAAGTATACCCTACTTTATTATTCAATCAGTGATAGATATGAGCATCAAAGTGCAGGAAGGGAAACATCAACAGCTAGCCCATCATGGGTTAATCAAACTTATCCTAGAAGATTCTCTCCAAAATATAAGACTCCCTATTACATGGACAAAGTTCAGATACATGCAGGAAGAGGGAGTAATAAAAGCTCTTGAATATGACAAAATCCCCACTGCTAGTGAGAGGGATGAAGAAGAAATAGAGGAGGAAAAAGAGGAAGAAAAGGAGGAGGAAAATGAAGAAGAGACAAAAGAAGAAGAAAAAGAAGAAACAGATGAACAAAGTGAGGAACTGGAGGAAGAAGAGGAAGAGAAAGACAAGGATGAGAAGGAGAATGGAAAAGAGGAAACAAAAGGAAAGGAAGAACAAAGGTCTACAGTTCAAGACAAAGAAGGGGAAGAATCACCAAGGGTATCTCCAGAACCCACTGAGAAAGAGGCAGCAACTGCTCTTACTGCCCTAAGTACACCTATCAAGAAAAAAGTTAAGAGACAGAGACAAACCCCATTGTACTTTAGGACAATAAAAAGCACAAGAATCAGGCAAGGAAGACCTCAAACACCCACCAAAATTCCTATTGTCATTGAAGACTCACCAAAGCAGCAAGAAAAAGTAGCTCCTTTTGAGAAAAACCAGGGAGAAGGATCATCAGGACAACGTTTCCCAAATCTCCCATCACTTATGTTAGGAGGCTTGTCACCAGGTCTACCTCATCAAAGGGAAAGGGTCTCCTACAGGAGACACAAAAGGACCTACAGGAAGCAGAGGCCATCCTATAGGAAACTCTGCTAAACCTACATGAAACTCAGAAAATGGACCAAGAAGGTATCACTCAGCAAGAAACAAAGAAGGAAGACCCAGAACTAAGAGAACCTAGTCCTCAACCCAACCTCGACTCTTACTATAGGTTCATTGAAGGGGGCAGGGTCATCCCACATAAATTTTTCATCCCCTTATTCTTTGAGCTTGAGAAATAAAGGGCAAGAGCACACAGGTGGATGCAAATTGCCAAGTCCAAAGGAGTGGAGGATGTGGGCCACATGGAGGAGAAAGTAAAGGAGATGGGCAGAGAACTGAGTAGCATAAGGGACAGAGAGGCAATGATGAAAGCTCAGTTAGAAGAAGAGAATGCATGGCTAAGGGGACAGTTACAAGAAAGGGAAATCTAGTTGGCAGCTATGGCTAGTTTATCCTTAGAGGCAATCCAGTGCAGGATGCCAGCAAAGTCTTATGCCTTGTATCTTAAGGAGCAATGGCTATAGTTCCAAATTAAGACTTTAGCATATAGAGGCACTATTTCCTTCCAAGAATATAGAAAATTCATTGATCTATGTGATCAAAGCACCTTGGAGGATAGAGCTAAAGTGTCTAAGTTTTACCTACACAACTTGGCCTTAACAAATTTGAATGTGTGGGACCCATATTCAAAACTAGGGTACTTGCAATTGATGGCCTTAGCATCATGGATGAATCATGAGGAGGAAAGAGCTATAGAGATGAACAAGGTAATGGCAAGATAAGAGACATAACCCCTCATGATAAGAGCTCAACAATCTATCCAATGGTTGTCATCAGCACCCACAACCTGATTGCAAATGATCCTAAGCTTGCACCTAGGTACCTTGCTACCCAAGAGAAAGTAGTCACACACTTTGAAGATATGTTCAGGTTGTTAGGAGATGACAACATGCAAGCTTTCCAAAGGAGATGGAACACCTTGCCCTACAACATGAAAATTAGAGAATACCATTCTCCTCAGAGAATGAGAGAGGCACTAAACAGAACACCCATGTACAAGCAAGCTCTACAAAGACTCAAAGTCAATTGGATTGCCTTGAGACTCAGTCCACCACTACTCTTAGGAATTTTGGAAGGAAGGAAGGAAGAGGAAGAAAGAAATCAGTGGGAAGAAATAGAGAGGAAGGCAGAATTCTATTCACAGGAAGAGGAAACTACAACAGAAGCATGGGATGTCAAGGGAGGCCACTAGAGCAATGAAAGACATGGATATAGATTGAGTTACTCAAAGGATAAGAAACACTTTCAGTATGGGGGTGATGATGAGCCTCATCATTGGGTAACTATATGGACCTTAATACACCTCCAAGGTTATTTAAATCAACTCTTCTCATAATTCCTTACATATTTCAATCATAATTTTCTTAATGAGAAGAGTAAAAGTAAGATGTTATGTCTAGTGGACTAATGTGCATTGATTGTAGGTTTTTGAGAGACAATCATGGAAAGTTTTGGCTAATTAAGGGCAAAAACTCGAATGATACAAGGAGGAGAGATTGTAGGAGATAGATCTTCCTCATTTAATACTCACTCATTCAAATATTCCTCCATTAAATAACACTAGATTAGAGTTGCAAGCAGCCGAGTCATGAAGATCAAAAGGCAGTCGAGCTAATGAGCCAGTTCATCTTGAATTTGGGAGCCAAGCCTCCCTAGATTTAAGGAAGTCATTGGAGACTTCAGTTGTATAAATAAGGAGGCCTAGAGCCTCATTAGGATTCAGATTTTTTTATGTAAGAGTACTAAGCATTTTCGAGTTCAAGACTTGTGGAAGACATTGTTATGTAAATTTTTCTGATATGATAATGAGAATGATCATTTACTTGATCAAGTACCGAGTTGACTCAGAGGGATGATGCTCTTGGGTTAGGGCCCAACCCTAGTAGAAAAGGCTCCTCTCCTTGTACGTGTATGCCTAGTTTATTTCGAAGATTAATGGTTAATTGGTTTTAGCATTATTTCACTGCAAGTTGTTCCAGATTTGATTAGTTTGATTCCATTTGTGCATTGCTTTAGCAGTAGCTTAGAAAGATAAAGGAATACCAAAAATCTGATAGTAGGTAGCTTTGGCCTCACTCCTCCCTTGAAGGACCATGGTTTGAGGAAATAACTCCTATGCAGCCCCAAAAAGACAGAATTCTGATTTCTTATGGAATTTAGGGTTTTCTGCTACTTAGGCCAACATCTTTTCGTTTTCAAGAATAAGATTCAAATGTCATTTCCGATATCTTCATCCATGCATTAGATCTCATAGTGTTTCACATTATTCTACAAGTTTTTCCATGCATGAAATAGGCAACTAGATAATGGAATTATGTTTTCTTAGTTGATTGATTTTTTTTTTTATTGACATGATTAATGGATATATGCCAATGATTGATGTAGTGCAGGAGTTTCAACACTACAGGGAGATCTCATGACCAACAACCCCAACCTAACCTCATCCATACATTATCATCAAAATCCACTAAGTCACTCACCCAATTCATCATTCCATAAGAACAACCTTCCAAGGTTGTTGAGCAAATCTAGCTATCTTAAAAACTATGTTTTGAGCTCTGAAGGAGTCCTAGCCACTCCCTTGCCTTATTTCTCCCACCATTCACCTTCCCTAAGCCCTAAACTACCTTTCAAATCACTCGTATTGCTCTCAGTTGGATCCTGTAGGAGCATTAGGACATCATGTAGGAAGCACTACGACATCCTGTAGGATGACCTGTAGTGGTCTGTTTTGAGGCTGAAATATGGAAAAAGCATCTAGGAATATAGGAGAAGACCCATACTTACCTGCCAATCCATCTGACCTTTCACCACCATCTCTAACCCATCTACCACATCACCAAGAGGATTTAGCATTCATATTTGTCACACAAAAAAAGGACAAAAAGAAAAAGAGTTATTGTGTTCGGTTACATGCACACTAGTAGAGTGTTTGGTTTTTTAGATTACATGCCTAGGGCAGTAGGATTACACATATGTTAACTTAGCATTATTTTGAAGAAAATCCTCTTAGCAATTAGTTAGATGAGTGGTGTGTTTAAGCATTTGATTTCAGTCTTTCCTTACTACAGTAGACAAGATTTCAGTTAGTGCAAATTTCCCCTTTCCTCATTGATAATCAAGATTCTTCTGAATCAATAGAAGGTTGTCTTGAGAAACCATAGTGGTATATTGCCAACTTAGTAGTGAAAAAGAGTGGACCCATTGCATCTGCTTGTGTAAACAACACTATCAACTCCAAGTTTGTACAAATCCCGAGTTGATAAAGTAAAGGTGTTAGCGCCAAGAGTTGTAGCATTCTTGCTACAATACTAGTGCTCATCGCATGGCCAAAGAATTGAAGTTTGAATAGGCACCTCAAGGTAACTCGATGTACCATTTCATGATGGCACCTGTCAAGATTCACTGAAAGAGATGTAGACGAACAAAAATGTCAACTCGGGAATTGGATGAACACCATAAGTGGTAATTCATAACATGGGCATGTGGTCTTTTTTAGCTTTTCCTTTGAATTTCAGGCAATCTCTAGGAATCTTAGTAGGAACTAGAGGCCAATAAGGTGAATGAAGTATGGGATCATTAGTGAGCCTTGACACATCTGGCATTTCCAACATGGCTAGAAATGGCAATTGCGAGTTGAAAGGCATGGGAGGCCTTTGATAAGGCCAAGTTTGTAGATTCCATCCTTGTTGGTATGGGATTTTCCCCCAAAGTGGTGGATTTTGACCATAAGGAGCTTGATATTGCACCCACTAATGGGTACCCTAACCATAAGGTGGATTCTTCACCCACAAAAGTGGGTTTTGACTAGGGTAAGGTTGATACTAACCCCCCATAGGCCATTGAGAACCAAAATGTGGATAAACATTTTTCACAGCATATGGATTATAAGGTTTTTGTTGCAACTGTTGGCCCGGGTGATTAAACTGTTGGCCCTGTTGTTGCAGGAGTTGACCTTGTGGCTGCAAGGGTTGACCTTGTTGATATAAAGGCTAGTTTTACTGCTACAAGGGTTGACCTTGTTGCTGCAATGATTGTTGGTAAGGCCCTTGCTGGTACAAAGGTTGTTGATACTGCTGCAAAGGTTTCCCCTTTTGTTGCAAAGGTTGTTGTTGAATATTTCCTTGAGTAATTCCTTGTTGGTGTTGATAAGTTCCAATTGGGAATTGACCATATGCACCAGAAAGAGCATTTTGACTAGGTTTCATATGAGGACCTACTTGTGGAATATAACATGGATTTTGAAGTGCTTGTGAACCATAGGGAACATAAGGCTGTTGGTGGGGTATCTGGGCCAAATAAGGTTGTTAATACTGGACATTACTTGCTCCAATTGGAATAGATGATTCAATAGGATTAGCAATACCGCTAACAGATTGACTCACTCCAACCATGTGAGGTTGTGATCCACTCACATGGGTTCCACATGAGATAAGAGAGATATTTGGAAATTCACCCCCATGCTATGAATGAGGTGGTGGCACATTTTGTCTACTTGATGGGGGAATTGAGGAACTTATAGACGTGTAAACCGAAACTGTTGGTTGCACCGGGATTGTAGGTTGGAATGGAAGTTATAGTTGTGTCAGAATAGTTGGTTGAATCAGAAATGAAGTAACAGAAATTTGCATATGCATATAAGAGGTCATGTTAGGAATAAATGAACCAGAAGTAGGCATAGCATTTGATGACCAAATTGGATTTTGGTATAAAAAAGAAGCACTGGGAGTTCCTAAAACTAGTTGAGACAAGGTCGTATAACTAGGTGGAAGCATAGGCCCACTATTTTCAGGAGGCGGTTGAGATGGAGCACTTCCTACATAAGGAAAGCCTTCTAGTGGAAAGTCGTATTCAGAATTATTATCAACACTAGGAATGTGAGTAGCTAAAAATTCCGATGGACCTCAAGGAGAGGTTGGAAACCCACCTTTTGATGCCATAGATGGAAACAGTTTATGAGGGATAATCCGAGATGATGGAAATAACTCCAAAGGTACATCAGGGGTATTGTATGGACTACAAAACTATTGAGGATATATCACCAATGGATCAAAAAGCAGATTCGGAGGGAATAAAACAAACCTTTGTGGACTCTTGGGGGTTTCTGGATCAGACTCCTGATACGAAGATGAGTCTCAAGGTGGGGGACGAGAAGCAAGGGGCTGGATACTTGGGACAATTCCAAGTTCAAGACCTTGAGCTTCAAGTGACTATGAAAATTCAAGATGAACTCCTTGTGATGACGCTTCAATATCATATGATGAAGGGGAATGATGAGGTGAACATAATGGTTCAGCCATGATGAATTTCTCTCAAAAGCAAAATGAGAAGAGATGATTCCGTTGAGGGATTTAAAATTAAAATTTACAAGGAATTACTCAATATGAGGTCAAGAAGCAACTACATGGGTTTGGCATATTATCGTTGGCGGTTACTTTTATAATCTAAAACAACAAATAAATAAAAAAGAGTTATACTAGGCAAGAGGGTTTACCAAGTATCCGTGAACCTCTATATACACCTTAGTCGAAACAAAAGACTTGATGTACGATGACCAATCTCCCCTAATGTTATGTTATGTGTATCATGTTTATAAGGCAGCAAACTCGGTTACTTGTGGCTAAAATATAACAACCTAGTGGGGTCTCCCAATATATATTCAATGGTATGGGGAACACAAGTCCGTGTTAGCATTGTCTAATGCATAACCATTTGTTGGGAGTGTTCCAATATACTTTCCATACTAAAGTGCCTCTGATATACATGAAAGTACTAGAGAACCTTCAATATACTTCCATACTGGAACGAGAATTCACCCTCGGAATACAAGGAAGGAATTTAATGACAACTACTATGTTTAAATATGTCAAAATACGTTTCTAGCCTAGACCTCTAGATATTTGCGTTAGGTTACAAATGCTCCCTAGGTTGATTGAGGTAAATTTTAAGTTTATCTTGAATTAGGTTTCAATTTTATGGCTTAACGATGTCACTTGAATTCCTATGATGCAACTAAATGAGAAAAATTTAAGCTTTTCATTCGATGAAGGCTAAACTAATGAGGGAAGAGAGACAACCAAACAATGCATCAAGCAAGAAAAATGCATCAAAACATATCTCCCTAACTTTTTGAATGCAAGATGGAAAAAATGAAAACTACTCTTTCACTTTCACTAATGAATGCAATGCCAAAATGAAATTTATAAGAAACAAAATCACTTTCTTTCACTAAGATGCACTAAGTTTTTTGTTCCTTTTCCTTCACTTTGATTCAAAATGCAAACTAACGCATAAGCAAAGTAAAAATGGATTTCAAAGAAACTAAAATGAAGATTTCATTCACTTTGACTTCGAATAAAACAAAAATTGTTTCAAAAATACTTTAATGAAGAGATATCCTTTCACTTTTCTTTTCGAAACAATGAAATCAAAATAGGCATATACTTTCAGTTTTACTAAAGAAAACAATTATAAACTACGTTTGACAATGGAGAAAAAGTAATTTTTAAAGTACAAATATGATCCAATACTAAATGAAAACAACTTCGCAAATATGAACCGAAAGAAACTTGAAAATGGTGTCCTGATCAAATAAAAACTCCTAAATGGAGACAATCTATATCACAAAGATAAGCCAAGTGATGAGTGAAGGGTAACCTAGACCTAGAAACCCTAGAAGACAATCTAACTTCAATCACACACCATAAGAAGCAAAGAGACAATTCCAACCATTAAAGGAGAGAAATCAAGGAAAACACAATAGATCACACTAGAAAAACACTCACAAAGGTTGAGACACACTGAAAATTAGAAGAAACCATAATTTTTTCTAGCCTTTGGGATCAACGCACATGTGAAAGGAAAAATAGCGCTGAAAGTTAAAGCAACGTGACTATTAATCCAAAATCAACACTAACAACACTTCTGTAAAACCAAAAAATGCGTTGGGCGAGGAAAATAAGGAAAAGATAAAAAGTTTCAAAAATCAAACTAGACTCAACACTCTCAAGCAAAAATAAGTGACTGTATAAACCTACAATGATGCACACAAGTTGAGAAATTGACGGTTGGTCAAACTAATCAAAGGATCATATTGAAGAAATAGATGGAAAGGTTATAGCATCCCCGGTGGAGTCGCTATTTTGTTGTGTAGGTAAATCCTCTCTGCAAATAGAGACGATCCCTCTAGCCTAATGAGTGGGTCTAGTAACAAACGAGACAATCTGCAAGCCACTTTCCTAGATTATAATCGAAATAAGGGAAGAGGAAGATGACCTACCTTGATATGATGCTATAATGCACTCCTTTGTTAAAGATCTTGATCACTTTCTCCACAGACTCAGTCCTCGCTACTCATAGCATTTGAATACCTGCACAAAGAGGCCAAAAACATGACAAAGCATAAATGTGCAACAAGCATAATCAAATGTAATCCACTTAACAGATCAAGGAGCATTAAGATAAATGAAGCATTGACACAAAAATTTATGGAAAGTAAACCAGCAGTTTATATATTAATAAAAAAAGGAGGAAACATACAACCTAGGCCTTGATGTTAGTAGCCCTTCTTGAGTGAATGTCCAAGTCCAAGCTCAAGCTCTCCAAGCACTCCTTTTCCAAGCCAAAATGAATAGCATGTAAGCACTATCTCAGTATAAGGGTGCAAATAATCAGAGACCAGCCATTTGGGAATGGATGGGAATTAATTTATAGGGAGGGAGAGGGAGTTAGGATCTGACCAAATATAGGGGAAGGTCCTCATCTCAAGGAGGAAGCTCATAGGGATAATATAAAAGGGTAATATTGGGAAAATTTGACCACATCCACAACGAACATCATGCAGCTCTCCATTCTGGAAGCCTCTAGATCATGAAGCTTCTCCTCGACTTTGGGAAAACTTGCCTTTTAGGGTTCAGCACGAGTATCTAGGAAAAATTTGTGATGGAAGCATGAGGCTCATATAGTGCAACCCACCATCAGCATGAGAGGGCAGTGTCACAGTCATGCTGACCCAAAAATTAGAGTTTGAGCTCATTTTTCTCAGGAAAGGCTCAAGGAAACTTTTCATTAGTTCTTCAGGGAGGATTTGGACTGCATATTAAGATGGGTACACTACATAGTTGTCAAGGTTTTGGTACTCCAATGTATGACATAGGGAAGTGCAGGAGGTGTGACAAAATACTATGAAACACTCCTAGTGAGGTAAAATGGGGAGCTCAACTTAGAATTCCCACTGGGCATAACTGCAGGTTATTTCAGCTGGTACGTGTTCCTTCCAGGTTGTAGAGGTGCTTTGAATTGCTTGTTGGGAGATCAATTAATGAAGAACAGAACAATGGAGGATTTGTAGGTATTTTCCCTTATTTTAGCTGGAGATTTTGTGGGGATTAACAGGGCTGATTTTGAGGGAATTCTTAGGGTTGAAATTTACATTTCTAGAAGTGTGCAGGGGTATCCAAGAAATCTTGCATAGAGGATTAAGTAATAGAGGTGGAGGAGAGATAATGACCATAGATTGGAGGTATTCCTCAATAGAGAATTTAGCCAGATTTGGGGATATACTTCCAATGGTGGATTCATGCCTAAATCAGCAGTATAAGTATCGTGGGGTGCTTTCTGGTCAAATTGGGTGATTTTCACTTGTTGGTGGTCACGGAGGGTCAGTGGATTAAGCCCAAACCCTTTATGGGTTTTTTGGGATTTGGTGAGAGGAGCCTAGGGCTGACTTTATAGAATTTTCCAGGCAATATTCAAGCCTAAAATCCTCATTCTATAGGAGGGAAAAATGTTATTTAGTTGGGGAAATTGAACCACTTTGTGGGTTCAATTTTGCCTTGGAGACAGGCCAAACATTTTATGGGTATTTTTGGGTTTGAGGAGAGGATATCACGACTACAATTTCAGAGAATTCCAGGAATTATTTTGAGTAGAATGCCCAATTTCATTTGGTAGTCTATAATATATGTTCTAGGTAGTGTGTATTATCAGTTTGGAGCCATTTTAGCAGTTGGGTCAACAATATTTCACCTGGGGTTTGCATAGCTTTCTTGGAATGCCCAAGTTCCATTGTTCTCTCATTTTGTACTCATATTCCACATATTAATAAAATGGCTCATGTATTTTCTCATATTATTGGTGTTCTAATTTGGGTGCTTGATTTTATATTTTTCTTATTGTTCCTTCATAGCTCTATATTTATTTTTATTTTCCAGTTAGGAATATTATAGTCATATTAGAGCCATGATCTTGGCTAGTTGTGGGTTATGAAACTAGATCATGAAGGTGTTTGGTATGTATGCATAATGATGGGTGAAACCATAGAAAAACCCATGACTCAAGGAAGATTTAGTATGCAAGAATTTTGGGGTGGAATCTACTGGAATGGTGAGAGGTTGGCTCAATTGAGTGTAGTGATGGACCATATCCATCCTAATCCTTATAGAAGTGACACTAGAGGTGTGCAAACCATGGGGGTGCATCCGTTTACACCATGTGGGGGAAATCGAAAACATCAGGGAACTAGATCTCCTCAAAAGGAGCAGATACGATAGGGACAGTTAGAGGGTTAGACCAAGAGGCACTTTTGCTGGTGGAGACCTATATTTAGATATCAAGAGCTTGAGGAGGAGGTTGAGCATGAGTTTGATGGAATGTAGGGTTATGAGGGGTACATAGTTACACCCATCATGATGCAGGAGTCACCCTTGTTGGAGATTCCTTTTATAGTTTTTGCTAACACCTTGCGAGAGAGAGTAGAGAATACAACCATAGGGCCATCCATTGATGAGGTGTCGAGAGACACAGAGGTGTCCACCATTGAGGAGGTTCCATATGTTGCTGAGGTATCCATTAATGAAGTGTTCGGGTCCATGTCCAATTTTTTAGGTGATAACAATGCATAACATATCGATGAGGTGCCAAGAGATATAGTGGCATTAGACGATGGTCACCCATAACATTTTAATCAGTTCTAAGCCAGCCTTATAGCATGAAAAAGGAAGGCCATGACAATGCAAGAGGATATTTTGTAGCAGAACAAGGCATTGGAGGGCAAGATAGAAGTTTGTGCTGAGTCAGTGACCAAACTGACTCACATTGGGGGACGGTTGGATTCCCTAATGGTCCAGCTAGAGTGCACATTAGAGCATTAAAGCAGCCCTCTTCAGATATATATAGATGGCGCATGTAGCACTAGTAGGTTGCCTCTACACATTGGAGAGAGAGAGGCAGAGTCACCTCGATAAAATTTTATGTGTTGACCAAGATGGTGACATGATGTTACATGAGATGCATAGGGTGCAACATTTGCAAGATGGAGGGCTTGTTTTGTGAATGGGATTTTTTGAATTTCATCCCTTTTGGGGTTGGATGGGGAGAGATTCTAAGTTGGTACACCATGGAGTGGGATAGGATTATGGAGATGGTAGTAGACTGGGGTGAAGCTCAGCACGAGCTTCTAGACATTGGGGATACTAGAATCCCATACTAACATTTGGATCGAGGTGGGACAACCTACCATTTACCAGTTTTACAAAATGACTATGGCATTAGTGGAATATTTGACCCAATGGTCAAGTGCACAGATTTTCTAGGGGAGTTTCAATCAGAACCAGGCGCTAGTCAGCTTTTGGGGGGACTCCATGGGACATCTAGGTATGTTGGTTATGCACAGGGTTGTGGGATGATCCACAAACTTTGGCAAAAGATTGATGAAGGAGGTGGCATTGGAAGGCCACCAAAAAGTACCTTGTATGGGTTCGAGGGTTCTCCCTAGTTATGTGGGGCATAGTGGTCATGGAGGAGAAACACAGTGGTGGCATTGGCACTGGTACATAAGGGTATTCATCTCTCATGTCTCTTAGGGAGGTTTTGGAGGGTGCATGCATCATTTGGTATGGTGATGTGATAGTGGAGGTGGTGATACCAGTAGGGTGTTAACCGACGTTTAGTGTCTCATATTTAGATCATGGCCTGCAGCGGAGTGTAGGAGTATACAACATTAAGCAGTCATTTGTAGGTGAGCATGGAGGTGCATGGGAGGGTGCCTCAATGCATGTATTTACACCATGGAGTAGGGGTAGCAACTCATAGCAAAATGGGTTTGTTAGTGGAGTGATGGATGCATTGGTGCATATGAGGAACCCAATGGTACATGGTGATACAAGAATAGGCAGGGAAATCCAGTGGTGTATAGGGATATGTCACTGTATATAGTGGCATGCCGAGGAGTATAGGGATACTTGGTGGTATGCAGTGGCATATGGTGCAACAGAGTGGGATCTTGGAGAATTACGTCCTAGGAGACTGATGGAAGGGGACATTAGGCATACCTTTGGGTGTAGTTCACCAAGGATCAACAAGGACACAAATGAGTGACACTTGCTGGTATCCATACTGACTCACATGCTTATTCCTCTTCTAAATTGCTTAGAGGAACAAATGATTTGGTCGTTGTCCCTTAACACTCTGGGCATGAGTAGTAGGGGGCTACGAGCTCACCTGAGATATTTGGATGGGACTCAGTGCAAAAGGGGAGAGACTCCTCAACAATGGCATTGGGTCAGGGCATAAGCTGATAGTTAGAGGTTTGGGGAGTGCATGTGTTGCTATAGTGGTAGTGTATGTTCCACTCTTGAGTTTATAGTTAAGTGGATACATGACATGTTTTGGGCGAGGCACTCATAGGTGTCATGGGAAAATATCCAGCAGGTGGATGGCCTCTCTTGCAGGCAGATGTTTAAGCTCTAAGCGGTATGAAGGTGTGCTTTTAGGAGGAAAGATCACAGATTTCATGATGTGGTATGGTAGGCATGGGGAAATTTTGAGTACACCAGGTTAATTCATGATATGCAGAGTCTATTTATTGATTATATGTAGAGAGTAGAGATGTGGAACATGAGGGTTCTAACAGTCGTCAGGACTATGTTGCAATGTATTTGGTTATGGGATCATGGGATTTAATTGGCTAACAGGTCACTCCATTTCATGATGAGAACGGTCATGGAAAAGGGTGATATAGCTCACTTTTATGTTGAATCATGGGGGATCGATGAGGCCTCCATTTCATGGTGAGGCAAGTTTTTCTAGTTGTTGCTTAGGATCGAGATTAGTGATGGATGGGTAGATATTAACATCATTGAGATACACATGAATGATGATTTTGATCTTCATCAATATTTCATCCCCAGGTTTCATGGGAGGAGGATACAATGTGTCCATGATGGGAAGCCCATTAGATCCAGAGTGGTGCAACGACAACACGGTGGCACCCTTTTGAGACTAGCATAGGACCCAGACAGCGCAGTACTAGACAACTCAACGACCTTGAGGGACGAGTTAGCTACCAGAAGGGGAGATCATTCAAATCTTCGAATGGGATTTTGTGACTCACTGATGGAATGTGGGACTTCATCAGCATTGCAAGTTGGTTAGCAGGAGGTGTTACATAGTATTTTGTCATGCCTCCTGCACTTCCCTGTTGTTGTAGCAATTTTTGGTTTTGGTAAGTTAGCATCAATTAGTCAAAAAATGAAAATATATTTCAAGAAAATGTTAGGGATATTATGATGAATAAGTCCATATCAAATAAAATGTTAGAATAGATGCCATAAAAAAAAGGCACAAAAAATAAAATGTTAGATTAGAAAGAAAAGAAAAACAATAATTCTGAAAGTGTTGCAAATCCAAATTCCATTACTCTTAGTCAATTTTATTTTTGCAAATAAAAGTTGTGTGTAGGTTGTTTAAATGCCACACTAGTTCATACAATCCAATTTTATAGTTTAATCATGATTGGATTAGATTTAAATTGTTTGTCAATAACTAGCAAATAAAATTGGCTAAACAGTTTAATCTAAGCTAACGGAAGCAATAAGGGATATAAGTGGATTAATCATTAAAAGGAAATGTTGAGTTGCTAGTCTAAATGCAATCGAGTGACTAAGATTAAAAAATGTTAGGAAAGTTAAGGATAGGTAGACAAATGAAATGCAATTGAGGCATGAAAGGATTTTTATCCTAAGTTACAACCTTGGATATATGTGCATATGATGATTGGTTTAAATTAACCATTATTTTCTAAGTATCGATGTTATGTTTTAATAGTTGCGCTTTATCCATTCATTCCTCAATAGCCCCACACCTGTCACATCTATCAATAACTTGACCCCACCATCACGTTCTGTCTCGCCACATTAAACTTCATTCATATTTTTTTTATCTCGCATATTCTCCTAAGATTTGACAACCTACATTGCTCCTTGGCCCTCCTTTGCCGTTCAAACGTTATCGCCCCGGGAGGGGGGTTCCAAAGTTGACAATTTTGGAAACTTCCCTCCGAAACTACCAACCCCCACTCCTAGTCATTCGGGACTTAAAATCCCAAACCACTTACCACCCAGACTTACCCCCGAACGCGGTTTTCATCTATTCCATCACCGCCACTCCTACGTCATCGTCCACGTCTGCTCCCACGTCACTTCCTCTGTCCAATCAGCTTCTACCTCCTTGCCCGTTATCCATTTAATTCGCCACCCCTCACACATCAATATTCCATTGATCCGTTTATCAGTCTCGTTGAGGAATTAATACCAATTGAACTGTTTATTAATGGCCCCGCTCCATTTTATACCTTATAAACATGTTCTTTCATAAAAAAATGGTTACACAGTGCATTCCTGAAACTCGATTGATCACTGGATATTTTCATGCTTACAGTCCAAATGATAATTCACCATTCAAGCGAATTATTTTTTCCTGTCCACAAGCGAGTCAGCATCCAGGTCCACTTAATCTATTTTCAATTATACTGTTATTTTATTATCACTGTGTTTCAGCCCAATTCTTCCAATCTCTGTCTCTTTCAGCTTGCAATTCAATTAACAAAATGCCTCCTAAGGGGAAGGAAGTTGCAAAAATCCCAAATCCTCTCATTCATCCACAAATTGACTTCCTGTTGGAAATAATACTGAGAGGGGGGGGGGTGAATCAATATTATCAAATTCTTATCAATCTATCTTCCTTATTTATACTTTGAATAATTCTTCAAATATTGATCATTACTTTGTATGTCAGTATCATAAAATAATGAGCGGGAACAAGAAAAGCAAATAGTCACACAAAAGAACACCAGATATAAGGTGGAAACCCAATGTGGGTGAAAACCACCTGCTGCAATATGTCTCTATCTTCTTTCAATTAGAAACTCCTTTTACAATGATTTTGTACTGGTGCAGTCCTTTACCAGTACGCAGGCTACAACTTGCAGAGAGATACAACCCTCTCTCGTTCTCCAGCTTCTCCTAGAAGGGAGCTACAACCCCCTTAGCTCTTGTACTAGCCAAGATACTAGTACGTAGGTGCTGGCCTACTGAAGGCTACAACCTTCTCTTTCTTCCAGGGACCACGTTTCATAAATTTTCAGACTGATCCATGAACATCAATCAATCATCAAGTATATCTGCATCAAACAATCTCCTTTTCCCAATTAGCACTGAATCAAGTAAACACTTCTCTGACAGCTGTACCCAGAACACAGTAATAGTAACCACACACCAAATTCTGAACCCAGAATACTGTAGCAATAGACAGAGGCAGCTAGATCATAATTTAAAGATATACGCTACTTCAACAACCTGAAACCTGCGTGCAGATCTATAAAGGATAATTCCTTCTTTCAAATATTCAGACACTAATTAACCCAGATTGTCAAATTTATAGATCAAGCATGCGCCTCATATAACAGATCAAAATCATGCAAAGATACTATTATTCAAGCATAAATATTATCACCCATCAAAAGAACTTATCCTTCTTTATGCGCTAAGGTTCCTCCTTCATTCAGATCCAGATCTGCACCATAACCCAATCACAAATATTTCAGATCTAGCACTTATTAGATATTCAATTCATTCGATGATGCTTTGCCAAATGATCTCCTTCCTCTTTTATAGTCTTAGGCCTTCCACAATACCACGGTCCAAAACCATAGGATCAAAAAACTGTTGGACTAATACCATGAACCAACTATGAAAGTGCGTGAGATCAACACTTTTGGATGCAATACCACGAGCCAAAACCATAGGATCAAAAACTGTCGGACTAATACCATGAACCAACCATGAAAGTGCGTGAGATCAACACTTTTGGATGCAATACCACGGACCAAAACCATAGGATCAAAAACTGTCGGACTAATACCATGAGCCAACCATGAAAGTGCGTGAAATTTTCTCTTCATGAAAGGAAATTTTCTCTGCATGAAAGTGCGTGAACTTTTTCTCTACATGAAATAAACTTTTCTCTGCATAAAAGTGCGTGAACTTTTCTCTCCATGAAATAAACTTTTCTCTGCATAAAAGTGCGTGAACTTTTCTCTACATGAAATAAACTTTTCTCTGCATAAAAGTGCGTGAACTTTTCTCTACATGAAATAAAAATTTCTCTGCATAAAAGTGCGTGAACTTTTCTCTACATGAAATAAACTTTTCTCTACATAAAAGTGCGTGAACTTTTCTCTACATGAAATAAACGTTTCTCTGCATAAAAGTGCGTGAACTTTTCTGCACTATAATTTATCATCTGAGATGAGTGGGTTGCCATCAAGTACAACATATGTATCATAATGCCAACAATATCCCCCTTTGGACTTGATGGCAACAACAACCAATCACTCTCCCCCTTTGACATCAAGGGCAAAGGGTTATGCTCCCCCTAAGAACATGCTCCCCTTGACTATAAACCAGATCTGCAAAGAAGAACCATAATCCATCAAACACCATAAATGACCATGAAATAGATAGAGACGTATTGCAGCAATATTCAGACCAACATCCATGATCTCCTTCTGTACTTCCTCCAACAATGCATGATATGCTCCCCCTGAACCTGTGCCATTCGATCTTTGACCAATCCGCAACCCAGCACATGTACGCATATACTTCAGATGAACCTTGCGTACAACCAACAATCAGAAGAGATTCAACAACAAGATGATGCATCAACAACCCTCAGCTTTTGCCTGAGGTATTCAAAGGTCTCCCTAGGCAATGGTTTGGTGAGTATATCAGCAACCTGTTCCTTAGAAGGAACATACTCCAACTTGACCTTTTGTTCAAGCACTTGTTCCCGGAGAAAGTGATACTTGATTGGTATGTGCTTGGTTTTTGAATGCATGACTGGGTTCTTTGAAATGCTAATTGCACTTGTATTATCACATAAAATGGATATGGGTGGTGTACAAGTGATTTGAAAATCCTGCAAGGTCTGCATCATCCAAAGGAGTTGAGTGCAGCAAGATGCAACAGCAACATATTCTGCTTCAGCTGTAGACAAGGCAATCGAACTCTGTTTCTTGCTGAACCAAGATACTAATCTGGAACCCATAAAGAATGCACCACCACTTGTGCTCTTCCTGTCATCCACGCTTCTGGCCCAATCTGCATCAGTATAAGCATGAAGTGTGAGATCTGTATCTCTAGGATACCATAATCCATAATTTTGAATCCCTTGAAGATATTTGAAGATTCTCTTTACTGCCTGAAGATGAGTTTCCTTTGGATTTGCCTGAAATCTTCCAACTATTCCCACTGCATGCATGATGTCTGGTCGGGTACCTATCAAATAAAGTAGACTTCCAATCATAGATCTGTAGGTTGGTTGATGTACTGCTGCTGATTCATCATTTGCACTGAGGCTATATCCTGTGACCATGGGTGTACATACTGGTTTTGCATCTTCCATGCCATATTTCTTCAAAATCTGTTTGAGATACTTGGTTTGAGACAAGAAGATCCCTCCTTCCTTTTGTTGGATTTGCAGGCCAAGAAAATATGTCAATTCTCCAAGCAAGGACATTTTTAATTCTTTCTCCATCACCAAGGTAAAGCTTTGACTCATAGATTCTTCATTGCTGCCAAAGATAATGTCATCTACATACACAACAAGTATCAGCAATTTGTCATTTTCAATTTTTATATAAAGATTGCTATCTGTTGATCCTTTTGAAAACCTTGTTGATGAAGATATTTGTCCAAACGATAGTACCAAGCCCTTGGAGCTTGTTTAAGACCATAGAGAGCCTTTCTCAATCTGCATACAAGATTTGGATCATTTCCAAGAATGAAACCATCTGGCTGCTCAATGTATACTTCTTCTTCTAAGTCTCCATTCAGAAAGGCTTATTTCACGTCCATTTGAAATACTTTGAACTTTTGAAAGCTTGAGAGAGCAAGGAACATTCGGATGGCCTCAAGTCTTGCAACAGGAGCAAAAGTTTCTTCAAAATCTATTCCTTCTTGCTGCGCATACCCTTTACAAACAAGTCTAGCCTTGTTTCTAATTACTTCCCCATTTTCATTCAACTTATTTTTGAGGACCCATTTTGTCCCTATAACATTCTTATTCTTTGGTCTAGGAACCAACTCCCAAGTGTTGTTCTTTTCGATTTGCTCAAGTTCTTCATACATTGCTTTGACCCAACATTCATCTTTGCATGCCTCTTTTACATTTTGTGGTTCAGTGGATGAGAGTAATGCCAAATAGCTTGAAGCTTCTGCAATTGTTCTTCTTGTTTGTACACCTGCTTCTTTTTGCCCCAAAATCTGAGATTCTGGATGATTCTTCTGAACGTACCTGGATGGAGTCTTCTCTTCTACCCTTATCTGTTCCTCTGGTGCTTCTTGAGGTTCTTGTTACACAAAAATATCGTCACCATGATTATTTGCAGTCAGTATGGGTCTATCATCACTTGTACTGTCCTCCTAAGCAAGTCTAAGACCTCAGCTCTTCAAATCAAGCTTTGGAAGTGGGAGAAAGACATTAAAAATCAATGTAACTCTGGTTCCGCACTTTCTCTCATGGTCACTTGCGGTCCCGCACCTTCCGTGTACAATAGCTGCGTACCTACCCGCTTTGTTCCTAATGGTGTAGGTGCGGACCCCTGTGAAAGTCAAAACGCGCAATTTTTATCTTAAAAAACTCACTTTGGGTTAATTCTAGAGTTTTCTAGAAGGAATTTTGACGTGGATTGTTCGCTCTGAGGTGGTTCATGCATCCCAAAAGAGAAGGAGCTAATCCCTTGACTAAAGGAGCTATCCCTTTGAAGGAGGGCTTTATCCCTTTGAAGGAGGACCTAGTAACTTCCCTCCATTGCACTATAAATACAGGCATTGGGGTGAGGACTAAGGAGGTTAGAAGCTGAACATTTTGAGGGTAAATGCTGGTGAAATTGAGACTCTTTGGTTGAGCTTGAGAGGAGAGATCACATACCTCTTGGTTCCATTGGAGAGTGAGTGAAACTTGTCAAAGTAGAGGAGACATCTTGTTGGACCCTGGGAGGAGCTTGTACAGCGTCAAGGCAAAGGTTGTAAGGTTCTTCTTCTTTTGAATTAATACAATCAAACTCATTTTTCTCAACAAGTATCTTATGTTATTTGTTTCATGGACTCCTTGACTTTCATGTTAAATATGTTTTATGCAATTGGTTTTTCAGGTGCTATTTAATGTGTTTGCCTTGTTTGTGTTTGCAGATTCGCGAAAAGGAGCTCATTTGGATCAAAGGAGTGAGGGCATCCACAAGCTTGCGTTGGACCAAAGGTAGGCCCTAAAAACCTTTGTCTGCTATTGTTTATTGAAGCATATTTAGAGAAGGATAGTGTCTGGTTGGTCTGCTTGTCGTTAGGTCTTCTTAGATTCTAGGAAGGTCTATCTTGTCCGCAAGATCGACTCATTCCGCGTGAAAAAATGGCGACTCCGCTGGGGACTTGATTGTTTTCTTTGTCTATACTTTGACCTGAGAAACTATTTTTCCTGTTTCTGTTTTTGACTTGATGGTTGTGGGATTGGGTGAATTTAGTTAATTTTGAGTTAGTTTTCATTTTTCATAGTTTTGGGAGAGGTACGCACCCTCTGAGTTAGGCACAGTGCATACCTGTACGCACTTTCCTTTGTGCACAGAGCGTAGACGCACCTGTGTAAACAGGTTGCCTGCGTACCTTGTCAAAAATTTGAAAAAATTTAAATTTTCCTCTTTTTATCAGTTTAGAATTTGTTTATAGGTTTTAGCCATTGCCCAGACCTGCTTGTTCCCTGTCAAAAACTTTCCTTGGTTTGATTTCATTAGCATTAGGGTTTTAGGTGGAATTCCTAGGAATTTTGCTTGTTGGGTTTGTTTTTCGTTTTTGGTTGTGTAGTGGCTCTGAGCTTAGAAGCCCTAGGGACCTCAGATTACCTTGGTGTCTACTGGTCTTCTTGTGAGTCTGACCATTTATGAAATCTCCCCTTGTTGAGGAATTCGCTTTGAGTTTTCTCATTTCAAAATTTCGAAAATCTTGTAGTTGAAAGTTTGGAATTTTCATTTTTACAAAAAGAAAACGAAATATTGGTTGTTTTTTGACTAATTGTGATTCTGCATAAATTAGTCCTTAGCTCACATTTAGCTAAGTAAAACATCCTCAAAAAGACTTTTAGTAGGCTTTGACTTCAAGTAGCTTTTTATAGTTTGTAGCTCTCAAAGTTAGTCATTTTCATTAGTTTTGAGTGTTTTATTTACAAAATATAAAAAAAAATCTCTTTTGGAAAAGTTTGTTTTTGTAGTGATTGAGTGCTTTGAAAAGAAAAGGGAAATTTGTGTGAAATAGCTAGTTGTCTCGTTTTTGAGTGCTTTGGAAAGGGAAAAGCTCTTCTTTTAATTTGTTTAATTGAGAAAGATTTGTGTTTACAAAGTATTTGCATTCTCAAACTCTTTCTTAGTTTAGAAGTTCATCGAAGAGAAAAGATTGTTTAAATCATCTTAGGTGCATCTTTTTAGTGATTTCGAGTCGAGTCTTTACACCACGAGTTTCATCTCCACCACCTCTTGACTTAAACAACAACCACTAAAATTAACGCTTAAAGTAAAATTCACTTAGTAACATTTTATTTCTAGGGCTCTGATACACCAACTTAGCTTAGGCTAGTGTCTTGGAGTAGGAGATTAATTAACTCTCCAAGACAGTAAAAACAAACAAGTAGCTGTATCTTGTGGTAGGAAGAAATCCAATTGTTGCATTTATGCTCTGGGAAAGCTCCTCTTAAAGGAGAAGCACGAGATCGTGTCCGAACCAGTGTGGGAATCAATCCTTCCTCATTGGGAACGACGCCAGATATTCACGTATTAAAAACGGTAAACCTCAGATTAACCATTGTCGAGGAGCCTGGGGTCACTTGTTGGTAAACCTTGGATTATGTCAAGGAGCCTTCAAGGGGATTGAGCTTGCTACTCTGCCCTTGCGTGCGTATCGGATCGTAGACTGTTCCCCCAGGTGTATTTGTCTCAGTTGGTAGCCTTAGTGACCATATTCTTTAGGATTCTTCCTAAGGTGACAGTGGTGGGAAGATCCCACTGTACATGGAGCAGACGTCGGCTAGACTCACTTGGATTTTCTGGGGGGTTCACTTCACTCGAGACGGTTAAGTGGAGGAACTTGGTCCAGTCTATTCATTAAGCAGGTTGCCGGGGTAACTGTTCCAACCGCCATTTCTGTACTGAATTCTGTGATGTTGGATTTCATCACCAACTAGAGTTTTTGGTCCGGAAAGTTACTGTTTGTGTGTGTTTGATCTCTAGATTCTTTAGGCATGTGATTCAAATTTTTTTGGTTCTTTAGAGGCTTTAGGAGTTTTTCATTGAGATTTTATTTTTTTTGCGTGCGAAGTAGTTAAAAGTTTTTAACTGTGGCTGAATTACCAAGGCAGTCTCGTAGACTTCGAGGCCAGTCTCCTGAGTTTGTAACCGTGGCTGATTTATTGAGGAAGACCCGTAGACTTCGGGGCCAACCTCCTGAAGAAGTCCCGAGCCATCTTGAAGGCTTGAAAGTCCTCGTAACTCCTAGTGGCAGTAAATTTGGGTCACCTGAAGAAGGAGAGTCTTCGTTGGTTGTACATCCTGATTACCAAACTCTAGAAACAGGTTATAATCCTGAAGCTATTTCGGTTTCCTAACTTGCTGGTAGCTTTTCATCTACTAGTGATATAGGCAAAGAACCTGAGATATCTGAACCTGTAACTCCAACATCGGGTTTTGTCTCTCCAACTTCTAGTGCTCCTAATTCACCTAGGGTAGAAAGAGTAATCACCGAAAATCTTCCTTCTGGTTTGATAGCTATTGAAGAACTTGCTCCGGAAGAAGAAGTAGGCATCCCTATCCCTGAAAATCAACCTGTTATTGATCTAAGGGAGCGTGAATCAATTTTTTACAGTCCACCTAGAAGTACTACTTGGTATCTTTCTTTAACTAATTATTTGGAAAACCCAGTGTTAAGTTTTTCACCACCTCGTGCTCCTTACCATCCTAGAGGTTTTTATACTCCCGTAAATATGTCAGGTCAGTTGTCTATGTTTACTCAATCGCCTGAATCTTTTTTGTATGGCGGTCCTTCTGTTCCCTCTGGGTATCAGTCACTTTCTGGTACTTTTTCGGGAGCATCTCCTCAACCCATTGAACAAGGGTTATTCACTAGAAGCAATGGTGCAAAGCTGTTGAGCGTAGAAGACATTCTTATGATGTCAAGTTCTATTCCCAATTCTCAACCTCAAGGTGGCCAGTTACTGCCTGGGGGGAAGCCTCAATTAACGCCTGGGAGGCAACCTCAAGGTACACAATTTGCATCTGGGGGGCAACCTCAAGGACAGTACGTGCCTACGGTACAATACGTTCCTCAAGGTCAACCCCAGACTCAATATGTACCCCAAGGTCAACCCCAGTATCAATTTATACCTCAAGGTCAACCTCAGTATCAGTACGTGTCTCAGGGATATCTACCCCAAGGTCAGTACTCGAACCAAGGTTTCCAACCACCCCAAGGTCAATCTTATGTTCAAGGGATGGGAAATGTACCTTTCAATTATCAAAACTACCCTCAACCCGGTTATGGTCCTCAATATTCTCAACCTGTTATGGGTCAGTACCTCGGAATGAACATAGTGTGGGATCCATCGCAAACTCAACAGGTGTTGCAGCCAAATGTACAGTTTTCATCTCAAACTGGACAACCCTTAGTTTCTGGTTCACCCCAGCAACCAATCGAGTCTAATATTCAAACTTTTGTACCTTCAGTAGTTTCTCAGTCTGGGCCTACTGTGCCTCGTACTCCATCTCAAACGACTGCTGCAACTGCCGCAACATCTGTTCAATCTACCCCACCTACTTCTGGAGCATCGACAACTCCGGTTTCTACTATTCCTGTATCTACTCCTCAAACATCTTTACCACCGTCTGGATCCACAATTCAAACTACGGTTCAGATGCCTGTAGGACAACCTGGTTTAAGTACGGTTGTCACAAGTCAACCACAATTCACTTATCAACCGTACCAGGGACAGTACCAATTCGGTCCTGCTGTCCAACAGCCAGTTTATCAGTATCAACCGTATCCTGGGTACACTTATCAACAACCTCAACGACCCCAGTATGGTCCGGTTAATCTTGGTTTTCCAGGAGGATACAATATCCCGAACGCAATTCCTATTCCTAGTTATCCTGGATATCCTCCTCCTGGGGCTGGTCTCATGAACCAGAGTTTTAGGGATCCTAATCGGCAGCTACTGTTTATCGCAACTTTGAACTTACCAGACTTGTCGCGCCTAACGAACGATCCAATTAATTATCTTCCGTTTTGGCCGACAATGCCGAATAAGTTGCCTAGTGACATTCCCAAGTTCGAAGGTAAATCTGGAGAGGACCCGTCAAACCATGTGATGACTTACCACCTCTGGTGTGCGTCTAACTCCATCACAGATGATTCGATCCGTCTTAGACTTTTCCAGCGCACTCTAATTGGTCTCGCGGCCAAGTGGTACATTGAGTTACCGCGAGGCACTTTTTATAATTTTAGTAAGTTAGCTACCTCGTTTTTAACTCATTTCCAGTTGCCAGTCCGATATGACAATGGCACAGAATTGTTAACTTCACTAAAACAATCGACATCCACGTACATTTCAGATCATATTCATGAGTGGAGACGTCGACGACGTTTAGTGAAGGTATTTATTTCGGATCAAATCTTGGCTGAGTGGTTTGTAAAATCTTTGTTGCCAAGGATCACTGAAGATGTTGCTAAAGCCGAAGTTGTTACTGAGGAGCAAGTGATTGCTCAAGCACAGTACCTTGACTTGGTCTATACTCAGTCAGGTATGTTACACGAAAAGATCCCCGATCTTCCCAAGTCAAATCAAATCACTGCAGCTCCTTCGGGATCTCATGCCGCTGACGGTATGATTGGTACGGTTAACACTAAAAGTAAGAAGAAGTCTTCCAAGAATTGTTCTCCTATCATAACCTTGCCTGATTCCCCGACAGGAGATTCTTCTGCCAAGGTTTCTGTCGATATTCACGTTGTAGAATCATCTACGACTAAATCAAAATCTGGTGGAAAGAAGAAAGGAAAGAAGAAGAATAAAACGGACAAAAGTTCAAAAGAGAAATCTGAAAAGGCGGAATCCAATGATGAAAAGCGCAAACCTCGTTATCCATGTCTCATTTGTGATGAAGAACATTTTACAAGAGACTGCCCTCATCGAGCAGAGGTTGCGAAGATCGTCAAAGGTTCCCAAACTCTTGCTGTTTTGAAGGATCCATTTCCAAGTCAAGATAGCAAAATGATAGGTTCTTCCTCAAGTGCCAATGAAGAACCCATATTGATGATGTCCCATGTAAGGATTGCGACTCGATCGCAAGATTATGGTAGTAAAATTCCTGTTGATGGCAAAGAAGCAGAATCTTCTCATTCTAATCCATCAATCTCAGCTCCCGGTTCCGATCCACTACAGATCGAGAAACCTAATCCAGACTTAGTAATCAAACCGCCCGCCAAGGGTATACTTCGAAAGTCAGCTTTCAATCCGCATGCGAGAGCGGCTCAGAATTATAACATTGTTGAGGATTTAGCTGTTTCACCCTCAATAATGTCGGATTTGGAAGTGCTGCAATCATGCCCAGCACAGCGTAAATTACTTTTGTCGGCTATAGGAGCTGTTGATGTTCAGGACCCGAACCTAATAATCTTTGATCTAGAAAATAGTACACCGCGGTTGCCTCATCAAATGGCTTTCCAGATCCCAGTGATAGTAAAAAACAGGCCTATTCATCGGACTATAATTGATGAGGGAGCCTCAACATGTATTATGTCGATACAGTGTTGGAGATCGCTTGGTTCTCCTTCACTAAATCAATCCCCGACAATTCTTAAGGCCTTTGATGGCCGTGGGTTTCATCCTTTTGGCATTCTACAGGATTTACCTATAGGGGTTGAAGGAAAAACCGTTAGTCTAGATGTGGAGGTGGTTGATGCCCCTCTAGACTACAACCTTCTCTTGGGTCGAAGTTGGTCTTACGCTATGACAACGGTCGTTTCATCGGTCTTTAGAGTCATAAAGTTTCCACATAATGGAAAGATCGTAACAATAGACCAGCTAGCTTACTTTTCATCCGACCCGGCCTCTTCGGAGAGTATTCAACATGTCGGTAAAACGACTATCCCATATAAGGATGTTGGAGTAGGATTAGTTAAAGATGCCGGTTTACTGGGAACTTTTCCTTTTCCTCCAATCAACGCATCATATTAATTTGCAACCATTCATATGATTACATCAGACACTATTTTTTATGACGATCCTTGGATCATTCCTTCTGAATCTGAAATAGACTCATTTGGTAATTCCATGCCTTTGAGTCCATATGAAATTGCCTATGAAGCCGTGCAGTCTTTTGCCGACACGTGTTCAACCGAAAATGACTTAATGAATGTGGTCCATGAGGAATCACTTTTCACATCAACCTCGGATTTAACTACGTTTTCTGAACTTGTTCACTCTGATGAGCAAATTCGTGAAATCCTATGTGTAGATGATTTACCATGGGAAGATCTCCATCACAGATCTTCGTTTTTACCTGAGGATGATCGTTTTGAAAATGATTTCTCATCAATCTTTACGACTGAATATGTCAAGGAACCTCAGAATCCAATGAAACATCCCGATTCAAAGTTAAATTTGGGAAACATCTCTCGAACTATTCCCATTGACATTTCGGTTAAGCCCGGAATTGTTGAGAACATTCATATAGGTGCCTTATGTACAGATGACGAAATCCAATTATATAAGGCCCTATTTCAAGAATTCTGCGACGTGTTTGCCTGGTCCTATGAGGAAATGCTAGGAATTGATCCCGCGATTGTTGTTCATGAGATCAAGACTTACCCAGATGCTAAACCCGTCCGGCAACGTTTGCGTCAGATTCACCCACGAAAAGCTGCTGCAATTAAAGCAGAATTTGAAAAACTGTTGAAAACAGGTTTCACTTATCCGATCCTGTTAACGGATTGGGTATCGAATATTGTTCCGGTTAACAAAAAACAGGGAAAAATAAGAATATGCATCGACTATAAGGACATTAATCGAGCTTGTCCAAAGGACAACTACCCAACTCCCTATATCGATCAAATCATTGATGATTGTGCCGGCAGCGAAATATTTTCCTTTATGGACGGTTTTTCCGGATACAATCAAATCAATATTCTACCTGCCGATCAACCGAAAACGGCTTTCATTTGTCCATGGGGGACATTTGCTTATTGCAAATTACCCTTTGGGCTCAAGAATGTTGGAGCAACTTTTCAAAGGGCGATGTCTTATGCGTTTCATGACATCAAACACATTGTGCAACCGTATCTCGATGATTTGCCTGCTCATTCATTACATCGAGCTGATCACCTCGTCCACTTACATGCAATCTTCATGAGGTGTAGGCATTATCGTATTCAGTTGAACTCGCACAAATGTGTCTTCTGTATAGAAACGGGTCGATTGCTGGGATTTGTAGTTTCGAAAGCCAACATTCGCGTTGATCCCTCGAAGGTCGAAGCTATTATCAATTTGCCTCCTCCTTCGAGTCTTCGCCAACTCCAAAGTTTGCAGGGGAAAGAAAACTTTTTACGACGATTCATTCCTAACTACGCCGAGGTTACAAAGGGTTTTACACGGTTGTTGAAACAAAATACTCAATTTTCTTGGGATGAGATAGCTAAGAAATCTTTTGATGCACTCAAACACGCGTTGACCCATACACCGTTGTTGCATCCTCCCAACTACAACCAGGATTACTTTTTGTATCTCACCGCCTCCCATTCCACCATTGGAATGGTCTTAGTTCAGGAAGATGAATTCGAAACGAAACATGTGATATATTACCTTAGTTGAACTTTAAATCCAACTGAGCTAAAATACTCACATGTGGATAAATTGGCATTGGCAGCTGTTCAAGCTGTCCAACGTTTTCGTCACTACATTTTACTACGCAAAACTACAGTCATTTCGGATTGCAACCCTATGATCTACATTTTGACCAAACAATTGCTAGGGGGCAAGTACTCTAAATGGATCGTTATCCTGCAGGAGTTCGACTTGGAGTTTGAGAAATCTAAGTCTAAGAAATCTTTAGTTTTTGCAGAGTTAATGTGTGACTTCCCGCGTGCTGACACGGAAACTGTGGCAGAGGAGCCCATTGCGAACGAATCTTTGTTTCTAATCAGCACTTTAGATCCGTGGTATGGGGATATCATCGTCTATCTCCAGAACCAATCCTTTCGGTCAGAAATTTCAAAGTCGAAACGTCGGAAAATTCGCTTCCAGTCCCAACAATTCAAAATTATTGGAGATACTCTTTATCGTCGTGGGGCGGATTCTATTTTTCGACGTTGCTTAACTCACGAAGAGGCTGAAAGGGTTCTAAATGACTGTCACTCTGGAGCATGTGGCGGTCATATGTCTGGGTATGCCACAACCCAAAAGATATTGCGCGCTGGCTACTTCTGGCCGTCTTTATTTAAAGATTATATTACGGCGGTCCAAAAATGCCACAACTGCCAGATTTTTGATCGTAAGATGCGCGCTCCACCCACTCCTCTCCACCCTATAATTTCCGTTGGTCCTTTTGCCAAATGGGGTATTGATTTTATTACTTGTAACCCTCACTCGACTGGGGGGCATGCGTATATCATCCTTGCGGTAGATTATTTTACTAAGTGGGCCGAGGCGATGCCTACATTCGAGGCAGACGGCAAGACAGCTGCAATTTTCATGTTCAATCATATAATTGCTAGGTTTGGTGTCCCACAAGCGATAATCACTGATCATGGGTGTCATTTTCGAAACGTTATGATGACCTAACTTACAGGCCAGCTTGGTTTACGTCACGATAGTTCAACTCCTTATTATCCACAAGCGAATGGTCTGGTTGAGTCCATCAACAAAGTTTTAGTTATCATGATCCGATGAATCATTGGGATTCATCGGTCGAATTGGCACAACATTCTATTTTCAGCGCTTTGGGCGTACCAAACTTCAGTAAAAACATCAACAGGGTTCACTCCTTTCCAACTAGTTTATGGTTTGGAAGCCGTGTTACCCATTGAGTGCGAAATCCCGTCACTGCAAATGGCCATCGAGTTACTTCCAGCTACTTCCGAAGAGGAAAAGCGTTTGTTATACTTAGCTCAATTAGATGAGAATCGACGTGATGCTGCATTGGCGATCGAGACTCATGCAAAACGTATGAAAGCTCAGTATGATCGGAATGTGACCCCTCAAAATTTTTCGGAATGAGACCTAGTGTTATTGTATGATCAAGCTAATGATAAATTAGGTGCTGGAAAATTCTTTCCTATGTGGCATGGGCCCTATATTGTCAAGCGAAAGCTATAAAAAGGGGCCTATGAGTTGGTAGACTTTGACGGGGACTCTTTAGGTAAACCCAGAAATGGTCTTTACCTGAATAGGTATTATGCTTAAAAGAATGGGTATGGAGATTTTTAGTTAGGTTAGTTTTTCTTTCTAGCAAGTGTCTTTTATTTGAAAAGTGTGCTTAGCTTAGAGAGTGTTTTTTGTCATTATTCCTGCTTATCTTGGTTTTACTCTTGATATTGCAGATGTCGATGCCTCTCCAAACATACATTGGATTTGCTGATGGTGCTTGTCGTAGTACATGGAACATCTCTTCCGCAGCTTGGGTTATCTATTCACCCTCTGACGAGTTAGTTTCTATGCATGGGGTAAGCCTCGGTCAAACAACAAACAACAGTGCAGAGTACAGTGCAGTTATTGAGTTATTGTCTGAATCTATTTCATTTGGGATTCAGAGTTTGATAGTGAGGATAGATTCTGAACTCGTTGTATTACAGCTTAATAGAGTGTATGCCATTAGAAATCCAGTGTTATTAAGATTATTTTTGAGAGTGCGTCTCTTGGAACGTGAGTTTGATTACATTGAATATCAGCATATTCCAAGGTCTTTAAATACATTAGCAGATGCAATTTCTTCTCGAATGTTAAATAGACATTTGCAATAATCATACATGTAAATTTAAAACCATTCCATAATATGATTTACAAGATAAACCGGTAAGAGTGATATATATATATATATATATATATATATATATATATATATATATATATATATATATATATATATATATATATATATAGGAGTGTGTCAAAAAATACATCGTCTTCGATCATAGGTTGAAAAACACCTTATGATCGGCAAAAATGATAAGTACAAAAAACAAAATGTCACATGTGCCCACAAAAGGCGATCATCCTATCACTGTTGACGATCTCTATAAGAAACCACTGCCCGGGCTACCTTGCAAAGGAACCTCCTAAAAGGTCCCGGGACTCCAATCAAATAGCGCTGAAGTCGACGAGGAATGTCGTCTATAGTGGTCTCAGGAATATCCCCTGTCAAGCGCTCAATATGGCCCTCCAACTCGGCCAAAACATCTGCTGATTCATCCTGTGGGGCTGGCAAGGATGCAACTGGTTATTTCCTCTTGAAAGGCCGGAGAGCGGCTGGTCGCTGTGGACCCACATCTGCATTTTAAATTTTTACTATCAGTTTTGAGACGATGCAAAAATAAAAATTAAAAATTAAAAAGAAAAGTTGAAAAGGATTTTACCTGACTCGTCCCACCGCTCTCCTGGTGGAAGAGCCATGTCTGGGTCACCACGGAAATCTATCCCAGCGTAAGGGAAGTCCTGAATGGAAAAAACTTGGTTTTCAAACCATTGGAAATACTCAGGTTTGAACCGAGCAACCTCTGTCCTCTCGTCCGGGTGACGGGCCATGACTGCGACCCATCGCATCAGTTTGGGCTCTCAAGGAAGCCCAGCTCCAACAGTAAGATGTTGTGGGATCAACATAGGAACCCTCTCCAGGCCAAAAATCACGACCAAAGCCCCATAACCAAAGGTCTTTAGTCGTCCGCTCTTGGCCCTGGTCAGTTGGCCTTTCACATTGGCCAGCACAACATTGCACCAGTTGAAGATGGTGCCTTGAAAGCAATCAACTGCCATACGCATCTGGGATCCGGTGGCAACATGTAAGGCGGTAGCTCCGCAAAGTCTGGTGACAGCAAATGCAATCACCATGAGCTCAGGACGGGATATGGTTTTTATGTCTATCCCTTTGTCTTTAGCCTGGCTGTTGCAGTACTCTAGCCGGAGGCTATCGACAGACTGGCCACTTGGCCTAGTCCCGCATAGAGTCAAGTCCTCGCCTCTCTTAGGCAAACCAGTCAAGAAATAAATGTCCTCTAGCTCGATTTCGAGCCGGTGCCCGCCAATGAAGAAACACTGGTCCTGTATGCTCCATCGGTCAACCAGCCACTGTAAGAAATCTACCTGAGCCCTCATGCCAGGAATGGTCCAGAACTTGTACAGTCCGCATGCCCTCAAAGCATCAAGTGAAGGCTGATGATTCCATGCGGCGGTATCCACGTCCTCATGCTCCCGTTCGCGCCAATCTAGCATGATATATTCTCTGCATCAAGAATAAAGATTAATTAGATTGCTAGAAAACTTTTTGATTGGTCCATTTTTGAGAAATTTTGGGTTCAAAACCCTTGCGGCGGGGTACGCACCCTCCACGTTAGACACAGTGCGTGGGTCCGCACTTTGTCTACATGGAAGATGCGGACCCCGAGCTTTTTCCCAATGGAGAAAAAGTCGGAGTCCGCGGGTCCGCAATAGTAAACCTGCGGATCCCCGCGCGCGGGTTTTGCGCCTAAAAACTCTCCCAAAAAACAAAATGAGGGGCTAAATAAAAAAACTAAACGGTTGAAAATGAAGAGTAAGATGATGTGGATTACCTGGAGAAGACGGCGCTCGATTCCGACGGTTGGATTTTCCACAATCTTCACGGGAAGTTTTCTAAACAAAAGCACTATTTTCTCACCCAAACTCGAACGGTAAAAATGAATTGTCAAAACCCCTTTTTATAAGTTTTTTGAGTAAATGAATTGCTAATTTGTTTATGTTTCACTTTAAAAAGGTATTTTACGACATTTTTATCCATTTCAAACAGGTATGAGTAATGTTTGTGTCTTTGTGCAGAATACAGGATTGTTCAGGCGAAATCTATCATTTTCAACGAAAAAACAAGTAGAGTCATCTTTAAGCCCTTTTCTGACTCCTAAAACATGAAAATATTGCCTAGCATTTCTTTTACACTCGTTAAAACGGAATTAAAAGACTGTCCACTTACAGCTCTTTTCCGACCGTAAAAAACATGAAAAGATTGCCGGATTTTTGTCGTTTCAAATTCGATATTGGTTATAAAACGATGTGTCATTGATCGCTTTTTTACTTTTTCGGATCAATGACACTAATAACGAAAAGTACTCCTTGGTCGTAAAAGATCAGGCAGTTCTCTCAAGTATTATTTTATACTTTTTCGGGCTTGGGAGACACAAATTTACGAAAAAGGTCAACCCTGGAGTCTTCTTAAGTTTTTTCAGACTCTCTAAAATTGAAAAACACCGAGTTTCTCCTATACTGGACTCGTTAAAATTTCACAGTAAAGGACCTGTTCAATTACAAACAGGAACGAACCACTCCTTCTTAGGGTTCGAATCTAAACTAAGTTGGAGCTTATAATCAAGCAAATGTTATCCTCCTCAAGCTTGTCAAAAATAAAGAGGTACTTGCCAGAAATGGTGGGGGAAAAGAGAGGAAAATGAGTCTGTTTGTCATACTTTGTAACCACTCTTGAACATGACACTTTTATTCACCTGGGTTGGGAAATCCTTTGCCTAACAGTTGATCAAACCACATTGAAAGTCTTCAGCCGGTTTCTGGGTATTAACTTTGGGTCAATTGTCACCAAGCCATCTGTTGTGTCGTTATGTGTTCAAGAGGTCACTGCCAATAAGCCGCTCATCTGCAAAATATCTGTCATCCATCTTGACCATCCCTGAGTCAGTCCTTGCAACTAAATTTCTTCAACTTGATCTATGATTTCGTGTTGTGGGCTTGCCTACGACGGATCGCTTTCTATCGACGTCAGCACATTATCTAGAAAGATGATCTAGGAATCATCAGTACCTTGAAATCTGCATGCCTCAATGGCAGGTTTCTCGCCTTTGACGACAATTTACATCATTGACTTTCGATCGAAGGATTCCGTGACATGTTCGACATCAACACATCTACTCACATCTCGTGGATTGTACTGGTTACTTTGAGAGCCATTGACATCACTGGTGGTTTCTCTCACACTTGTTAACAGTTTACATCATTGACTGGTAATCAAGTGGTTTCTACCATGTTCGACATCAACACAATTATTCGCATGGATAGAATCGTACTATCTCGGGATATAGAAATGAAGACCCTGGATCTAGTTTCCACCATCCAGGCTGCGAGGAATTTTGTATTCATTATGTTGTGGACTATTCATAAATAGATGGCTGTGTCCATACTGTGTTCACATGAGTCTATACTTATGATGTTTTACAAGATCATTCCTGTATCAGACAGTAGATAGGTTTCCTAGTTAGTTTTGATCTGAGTATGGGAATGCCTACCTCAGCGATGATATGATCTCATATATATATCTTGCATTGAATGTTTTTACAGGTTCCGACCAGGCTCTCCACAAGATAATCCTCGAAATGATAAAGTACTTCACTCTTCCTATATGATAAATGAAATCCTCATCTACTACAGACTTTGCACTTTAGGGGGCAATCTGTTACAAAAAAATATTGTCACCATGATTATTTGCAGTCAGTATGGGTCTATCATCACTTGTACTGTCCTCCTAAGCAAGTCTAAGACCTCAGCTCTTCAAATCAAGCTTTGGAAGTGGGAGAAAGACATTAAAAATCAATGTAACTCTAGTTTTGCACTTTCTCTCATGGTCACCTGCGGTCCCGCACCTTCTGTGTACAAAAGATGCGTACCTACCCGCTCTGTTCCTAACGGTGTAGGTGTGGACCCCTGTGAAAGTCAAAAGGCGCAATTTTTATCTTAAAAGACTCACTTTGGGTTAATTCTAGAGTTTTCTAGAAGGAATTTTGACGTGGATTGTTCGCTCTGAGGTGGTTCATGCATCCCAAAAGAGAAGGAGCTAATCCCTTGACTAAAGGAGCTATCCCTTTGAAGGAGGGCTTTATCCCTTTGAAGGAGGACCTAGTAACTTCCCTCCATTGCACTATAAATACAGGCATTGGGGTGAGGACTAAGGAGGTTAGAAGCTGAACATTTTGAGGGTAAATGCTGGTGAAATTGAGACTCTTTGGTTGAGCTTGAGAGGAGAGATCACATACCTCTTGGTTCCATTGGAGAGTGAGTGAAACTTGTCAAAGTAGAGGAGACATCTTGTTGGACCCTAGGAGGAGCTTGTACAGCATCAAGGCAAAGGTTGTAAGGTTCTTCTTCTTTTGAATTAATACAATCAAACTCATTTTTCTCAACAAGTATCTTATGTTATTTGTTTCATGGACTCCTTGACTTTCATGTTAAATATGTTTTATGCAATTGGGTTTTCAGGTGCTATTTAATGTGTTTGCCTTGTTTGTGTTTGCAGATTCGCGAAAAGGAGCTCATTTGGATCAAAGGAGCGAGGGCATCCACAAGCTTGCGTTGGACCAATGGTAGGCCCTAAAAACCTTTGTTTGCTATTGTTTATTGAAGCATATTTAGAGAAAGATAGTGTCTGGTTGGTCTGCTTGTCGTTAGGTCTTCTTAGATTCTAGGAAGGTCTATCTTGTCCACAAGATCGACTCATTCCGCGTGACAATTCTTCTTCTTCATCATTCTGTCTTTGAGGGTAGTCTTCATCTTCTTCGATATTTTCATGATTTACTTGCCTAGGAATGTATCCTTTTTCATCAACCACTACATCAATGCTGTCAACAATTCTTCCAAGTCTTTTATTGTAGCACTTATATGCTTTGATGTGTGGAGAATAACCAAGAAGAATGCCTTCATCTACTCTAAGTTCAAGTTTGCCAAGTTGCTCATCAGTATTCTTAATATAGCATTTGCTCCCAAAGATTTTGAAGTGTTTTACCGAAGGAGTCTCACCATACGAGAGTTCATGAGGAGTTTAAGTGTTGTTCACTCGGACATTTTTTTTATTGAGAATAACAACCGCAGCATATGCAGCTTCACCCCAGAAAGTTGCGGGAGTTCTGGACTCATCAAGCATAGCACGGGCCATTTGTTGGACTATTCTGTTCATCCTTTCCACCACTCCATTTTGCTGAGGAGTTATAGCTGTAGAGAATTCCCTTCTTATCCCGTGCTCTTCTCAGAAATCGAAAAATTCATTTGAGGTAAACTCCCCACCTCTGTCGTACCTGAGGCACTTAATTTTGTAACCTGATTCATTTTCAACCAAGGCTTTGAAGGATTTGAATTTTTCGAATGCTTCGTCTTTGTGCTTCAAAAGTCCTAACCAAACAAACCTGGAGAAATCGTCAATGAATAATATCAAGTATTCTTCTCCTCGAGGTGACCTCGTCCTGAAAGGACCACATACATTTGTATGGACTAGTTCAAGAGGCCTGCTGGCTGATCCTTCCTTCTCCAGGAAGTTGGTTTTGGTTTGCTTACCAAACTGACATGATTTGCATATAGTGTTGTCTGGAATTTTGATATCTGGAAGACCACGAACTTCCTGATATTTGCATGCCTTCCTTATTTGTGAAAAGCGTAGATGCCCCAACCTCTGGTGCCATAACCAATGTTCATCATCCTTGCTCAAATAGCATTTTTGTTGTCCTTCTTCAAATATGTATAGATTATTTGGAGTTCTTCTACCTTTGATCACTGTTTTCCCTGTATCAAGATCGCGAACGCTACATCCATTTGATCGAAATATTACCTCGGTTCCTTGATCACACATCTGACTGACACTCAGAAGGTTATGCTTCAAGCCATCAACATACAAAACATTTCCAGCTTTGACCTTTTCTTTTAACTGAGCTGTGCCTTTTCCTTTTATAGCTGTTGGAGTATCATTTCCAAAAGAAACTTTCTTTCCCTTTTCTAAAGCAGAATATAATTCAAGTTTTTCTTTATCACCTGTCATATGCTTCGAACATTCACTGTCGATGTACCATAGATTTTCCTGTCCCTTTGCATAAAAGGATATCCCACATCTTTCTGTTTGTGGTTCCTTTATTCTCCATGTTCTGGTGCTTGAGGCTTGTTCCTTTGTCTGCTGAAACCTGCTCCTGCATTCAGAATCTTCATGACCAAAGTTATTGCAAATAGAACATTCAACTTCATTTTCAAGAGCCGAAAAGTTGTTATAGGTCCTTTTTGTAATCCCGATCATACTTCTTTGTTTTTGAGCTTCTCTAGTCATGATTGTTTTATATGCAACACATTGAGCTGCTTTCTGACCAAAGTTATGGCAAGAGAAACATTGCCCATTGAAGAAACTTCTGCGATTATCAAATCTACCGGCCAAATGATTGTAATTTCTATTGTCATCCATTCTTGAAGCAAATTGAGAAGATTTTACCTGTGTCTGGTTGTAGCTTTTGTTCATCCTTAAGACAGATTGCCCCTAGTTTACCTGATAGTCTTTGTTCATTCTTGATGTAATTCGTCCCTGCTTTACCTTGTGATATCCATTGTGCTTTTGCTCATTCCTTCTTGCTGCATCAAGATAACTCTTTGAGGTGGATGCTTGAGATGTTTCTCCATTATACCCCAGACCTGTCTTGTTTAGTGGAGAACGTTGTACATTGATGATCTCATCCAGAGTTTCAGATCCTTTGACAAACTTAAGATTAATAGCCTTTGTTTTCTCAATTTCTTTTCTAAGGCCAACAATTTCACCTTCTAACTTTTCAAGATATTTTTCTTTTTCATCAATTTGAAATTGTAGAGTATCAATGATCATATTCTTTTCTTCTATACATGTATTAAGTCTAGAAATCTCTTCATAAAAACTATCCACATCTATAGCATCCATGTAATAATCATCTTCAAATGCCATTAAAAGTTTATAGTCATTACCTCGTTCATCTTCATCACTATTTGATAGACCATCACTGTCTTCATGAGTGTAGTAGCTTTTCTTATTTGCATTCTGTTTCTTGTTCCATCTGGCAGGTTCCTTTCCTTTGTCAATCTTATCCTTATGAGGACATTTGGTAGCATAATGACCTACTCTTCCACAAGCAAAACATTTAAAAGGTAGCTTACCTCTGAACCTTCCAATACCCCGTTGAAGATTTCTGACAAAATTTGATTCTTCTTCTTCTTTTGGCACATGACTTGATTCATAGTAGTCTCCTTTGCCTGAAGCCTTAAAAGCAGCTTCTCTCCTGTCTGATGGACCTCCTTTTCTCATTTCATAAGCAGTTAGAATTCTGTGTAGCTGAGACATAGTAAGAGTTCGTAGATTTTCCTTTTCTTCTATTGCAGACACTTTAGATTCAAACTTGGGGGACAATGATCTTAGGACTTTTTCAACCACAACAGCCTCTTTTATTTCTTCACCCAAGTTTTCCATACAATTAACAATCTCGTCTACCCGAAGGAAATAGTTAGCCACACTTTCATCATTATACATTCTGAGATTCTCATACTGAATCATGAGGGTTTGAAGTTTTGTACGTTTTACCTGTTCATCTCCTTCGTAGCTCAAAACAATATTGTCCCATATTTCTTTTGCGGCTTTATATTGCATAACCTTCACAAATTCAGATTGAGATAGACATCCTAGAAGAGTATTAACCGCCTTTGCATTTGTTTCATATTTCTTCTTCTCAGCTGAATCTGTAGGAGTAGCTGATGGAAAAGTATACCCTATTTCTATAATGTCCCATACTTCTGTACCCAAAGATTGAAGATAGGCAGTAACTCTTACCTTCCAATATACGAAGTTTGTTCCGTCAAAAATCGGTGGCCTGATTGATGCTTCCCTCTCGTAGTTGCTCATGATGTTAGATCTTCCTTCAAGTGATCAAGCTTCTTCAGAAAGACCTGCTTTGATACCAATTGTTGGAAATAATACTGAGAGGGGGGGTGAATCAGTATTATCAAATTCTTATCAATCTATCTTCCTTATTTATACTTTGAATAATTCTTCAAATATTGATCATTACTTTGTATGTCAGTATCATAAAATAATGAGCAGGAACAAGAAAAGCAAATAGTCACACAAAAGAACACCAGATATAAGGTGGAAACCCAATGTGGGTGAAAACCACCTGCTGCAATATGTCTCTATCTTCTTTCAATTAGAAACTCCTTTTACAATGATTTTGTACTAGTGCAGTCCTTTACCAGTACGCAGGCTACAACCTGCAGAGAGCTACAACCCTCTCTCGTTCTCCAGCTTCTCCTGGAAGGGAGCTACAACCCCCTTAGCTCTTCTACTAGCCAAGATACTAGTACGTAGGTGCTAGCCTACTGAAGGCTACAACCTTCTCTTTCTTCCAGGGACCACGTTTCATAAATTTTCAGACTGGATCCATGAACATCAATCAATCATCAAGTATATCTGCATCAAACAATCTCCTTTTCCCAATTAGCACTGAATCAAGTAAACACTTCTCTGACAGCTGTACCCAGAACACAGTAACAGTAACCACACACCAAATTTTGAACCCAAAATACTGCAGCAATAGACAGAGGCAGCTAGATCATAATTTAAAGATATACGCTACTTCAACAACCTGAAACCTGCGTGCAGATCTATAAAGGATAATTCCTTCTTTCAAATATTCAGACACTAATTAACCCAGATTGTCAGATTTATAGATCAAGCATTCGCCTCATATAACAGATCAAAATCATGCAAAGATACTATTATTCAAGCATAAATATTATGACCCATCAAAAGAACTTATCCTTCTTTATGCGCTAAGGTTCCTCCTTCATTTAGATCCAGATCTGCACCATAACCCAATCACAAATATTTCAGATCTAGCACTTATTAGATATTCAATTCATTCGATGATGCTTTGCCAAATGATCTCCTTCCTCTTTTATAGTCTTAGGCCTTCCACAATACCACGGTCCAAAACCATAGGATCAAAAAACTGTTGGACTAATACCATGAACCAACCATGAAAGTGCGTGAGATCAACACTTTTGGATGCAATACCACGAGCCAAAACCATAGGATCAAAAACTGTCGGACTAATACCATGAACCAACCATGAAAGTGCGTGAGATCAACACTTTTGGATGCGATACCACGGATCAAAACCATAGGATCAAAAATTGTCGGACTAATACCATGAGCCAACCATGAAAGTGCGTGAAATTTTCTCTTCTTGAAAGGAAATTTTCTCTGCATGAAAGTGCGTGAACTTTTTCTCTACATGAAATAAACTTTTCTCTGCATAAAAGTGCGTGAACTTTTCTCTCCATGAAATAAACTTTTCTCTGCATAAAAGTGCGTGAACTTTTCTCTACATGAAATAAACTTTTCTCTGCATAAAAGTGCGTGAACTTTTCTCTACATGAAATAAACTTTTCTCTGCATAAAAGTGCGTGAACTTTTCTCTACATGAAATAAACGTTTCTCTACATAAAAGTGCGTGAACTTTTCTCTACATGAAATAAACTTTTCTCTGCATAAAAGTGCGTGAACTTTTCTGCACTATAATTTATCATTTGAGATGAGTGGGTTGCCATCAAGTACAACATATGTATCATAATGTCAACACTTCCATCATACCCCCCTGGTTGACAGAGACTGTAAAATCTCTGAGTTTTTGTCTGAATTTGATTGTTCGAGATCTATTGTTGGATGGAGGACCAATTAGTTGATCAAACAGATGAAATAGGACTTTGGGACTCCCACCTTCCTCATTACATTTTCCCTCAGATACACAGAGCACCTAAATTTGTCAGGAAATGTCATGAATCCTATGACCCCACTCAAAGGGCTATTATTTCACCTACAGGAGAAATCTTGTGCTCCATCAATGCCTAGTCTATTGACCAGATGTTGCAGGCCCCAACTATTGTACCAACCCATCCTTTTTCTCATGAAATCCTAATAGAAACCTATCAAAAGCTAGATTTCACCAAAAGAGCTCAAACCCTAGAACTTTTCCTAGCTATAGATAGCCCTCTGCCTAAAAGAAACCCTCCCTATGATTCATCTATATTCCCAGACATAACCAAGAAAATTACCACCATTCTCTCTTATCTCCTTGGTTACTATTCTGATCAATATGTAGATGAAGCCATCATTGGTTTCTTGTCAATCTTTTCTGCTAGTTCCAAACCCACTGTGATTTTTAACTTTAGCCAATTTCTAGCTGAGGCTATTCATGAACAATTTGTCCAGTTCAATACTAAAGAAGTATTCAAGTATGCTTTAGTACTTGTATATCTTTTTATCTATTTTCAGGGAGACAGGTTTCCATTCACCTTGCAGAAGCTAGATGAAGAATGGAACTAGTAATCATTCATCTATTGGACTTCTATAGGAATGAAGGAGAAGGAAGAATTTTTATATAAACAATTCATAGAATTGTATATTCATCTAGGCATTAATCTTATGAGCAACACTCCAGTACCAAGAATTAGTGATGAAATTGTGAAAGTGTTTCACCTGGTTGATCAAGCCACAACAGGAGATTGGTATCTTTACCAAAATTATACAGAGATTAGAGTCTATGGTTGTGAGCTTCCACCCTACAAGCTTCTAGGTACCTCCCTATCATAATTTTTGCATTAGAATATATTAGGCAAAGGCTAAATGCAGATGAAGTACATTTTGTGGCTGCAAAAAAGAAATCACATTTTAAGCTAAAGGCTTAGGTTGGTCCATTCATCTGTAATACTAAAGCAACAGGAGAAGAAGCAGACTAGTTATTGAAGGAGATGAAGTTTTGCCTCAGCTTCACTTGGTCTTATGACCCAATGAGAGTGATTTCTAGACTCAGAGTTGAAAATAAGTTTACTCCATACCATCACACAGCCATGCCTAAAATAGAGCAGTACAAAAATTAGTCAGAATGGAAGGAGAACACCCTTCAAGAAGCTAAAGAACAGGCAGTCTCTACTTCGAATGTACAAACTCCACTTGCATAGAAAAAGACAACGAAACGAGGAAGGGAAGAATAGTCATCCCCTACAAATGAAGCATCAAGTCAAGGATTTAGGATTGTACATAGAAAGAAGAGACCTAGGATTTATGTGAAGGTTTGTGAAACTAATGGATCACAGAAAACAACATTTTATGGACTTGGAGAGATATTTCTTTTCACACATTCTGGTGGACAGTCTACTCAGTCTCCCACTCATTCCACCACATCTCAGGAACAGTAGGTGATTCTGACTAGTGAAGGTAGTCAGAAGGATAAAGAAGATGACATCTTTCATGTCTTCAGTGAAATTAAGAAGAAGAATGAGGAGTTGAAATTGAACACTTATACTCAATTCTGGAAACATTCTTCCAGTTCTCAAGCTAGACTTCTTTCAGTCTTTGACTCTAAAAAGGGTAAGATGCAGATGGCTTTCCTAAAAGCAAAAATTCCACAACCCAGGACTATTTCACATTACTAGAAGCAAACCTCCTTTGAGTTTAATGTTAAAGATGTGCATCCAATTGACCAAATTGAGATGCACAAACAGACTGGCCAAATGATTTCTTCTACTTTAACTAACACTGCCATGAGTTTGTCAAAGTTGCAGGTCACCTTGGCCAATACACAGTCACAACTCAAGTTGGAAAAAATTTCCTCATTGGCAAAGGACACCAAGATCAAAAATTTGTAAGATCTAGTGCTAAAGATGGGATATGATCCCTCCAATATAAATGTTGTAGAAGAACTTGTCAGGAAGAAAAATGTTGAGGTTTCAGCACTAAGGAAGCAGCTAAAATTGCCAGCTTTAGAGGACCCAATGACTAAAGATATTGAAGAAATTGAGACTTAGAAATATGGCATGATGAAGCTCATCATGGAACAAATATACTAATAAAACAGATGGAGGAGAAAATGGAGAAACTTGTCAAAGAAAAACAGGAAGCTGTGAAGAAGGCCAATAGTCTAATAGATGTAGTTCCTCTTATAGCAATCTCTATAACTACAACAGCAACCACAAGTACAACAGAAGGAGCTGAACAGCTTGTTGATGTTGTTCAGAACCTGTCTATTCAGACAAAAGAAATCAATAAATTTCAGGATTAGTTGAAGACACTTCAACACATGAAAGCAGTTTCAGACAGTTCACATGCAGCTGAGTTGTAGAGGGAAAAAGGACAAATTGAGGTATTGCAGAAAGAAGTCAAAGATTCTTACCTTGGAAATAAACTGGGTTTGGTAAAGGAAATTTTATGGGGAGAGATTATTGAATCAATCAAAGATATTTGGCCTTATATCAGGATAATCTTTGATCAAAAGGACTTGTTGGAAAAAGCTCAGGAAGCTATTGAAACTATCTCAAAGGAACTTGAGGATATGCCAGAAGTTGCCACTGAAATAATCAAGTTTCTCAATTCTAAATACAGCTATGAGCTTGAATAATTAGGTATTAATGACAGGACAACAACCATACTGGAGGTGAAGAAGATTATTACAAAGAAAAATCTCATTCTTCAGTTGGAGGAAAAATGCAGCAGTGTTAATGTCATAGTTCAACATTTTTTCAGCAGGTTAGAACCCTTGACCAACAAGGGTTTGCCCTCTATGCTTGTGATAAATGATAAGTTAATTCCCATTGAAGACTATGTCCAAAAGCTTACAGAGGTCAGTACCAGTGCAACCACAATTTCAAACATAAAAGGTTCAACAACACCAAGGGTTGTGTTGAATGCACTCAGAGATACCTTTTTCATTCTAAATGAAATCAGACATATATTTTTAGTAAAACCCACTTTTACTAAATATACAGAAATGGATGAGGTTTATCGAAGGGTAACTAAGTTATCTATCCCAGATAAGAAATGTTGGGAACAGTTAACTGATTTACTTGACTAAAAGGAGGATCAACAACATTCAGCATTTTTAGGAACAGTCATCAACAACTCAACAACATTCAACATTTTTAGGAACAGTCATCAACAACTCAGTAGCATTCAGCATTTTCAGGAACAGTCATCAATAGTTCAACACCAAAATAGTGACAGATCGACTATCAGTTCATTTTCCTGATTTTGTATTAATCTATTTTTGTAAATCTGTTTAAGATATTTTCTTAGCTCTAAGATTGTATAAATAACTCTCTTTCACGAGTTATTAAGGGTTGCACCCTTGAAGAAACATTTGTAAGCACTAAATGTACTCAACTTTTTCTAAATCATTAATAGCAAAGCAAAGGATTTTAAATTTTGATTCATACAGTTTTGTATTCCTTGTAAGTTTTTCCAATTTTCATTCACTGTGTTTTCTTCATATTCTTAAGTTTTACAAAGATAACCAGGTAGGAGTAGTTGTTTCTCAATTTACTCCTATAAGCTTTCTGAAGTGATCATCTTTAAAGAGAATGAATTATATAAACTATTTGTTTGACTAATTCCCTCTAAATCATAAAATCATCAGCATCTTTGTAATCTTGGGCATATTCTGTTAAACTTTATGAACATTGTTTGAAGGTTTTCTAACTTATGGTTATTTAATTTTCTATTTGAAACCTTTAATAGTCATATCATCTTTCTATTTATGCTCATCACCAAACAATCTAAATCAATGTTTGAATTTTAATAGCAATCCTTTGTTTAAATATTAGTATTATTCAAAAAGGTTAGGCATCACTGTTTTAAATCTGTTTCATACATTGGTCCTCCAAAATTAAAACAAAACTCCCCAAAAAAAATATCTTATATGCCCTGGCATGATAGTTGACCATTATCATCTCAGAGATACAACACCTGTGACATACCCTGAAGTGCCTGAAACATGATCATTACACATTATACTCATCCATGTATACATCTCAGATCCCTCCTTTAAATTTTCTTGGAAAATATCTGGAGCTTTCCTTGAAGAAATGGCTCTTAAAACCCTAAAATGAGGGTCATCGCTTTTATGAAGCTCAAAACCACAATGATCGCCTGCTGCACCATGTTAAGCCAACGATGGAATTGCTCTATTCCCTTTCATACTTGCAATGGTCTCAAAAAGGAATTTTTCCTAAAGAGGATGAGAAGCTTTGTGATCTATAAGATTTTAGAGCGGCGAGCTGGAGGTGGTTTTGGATAGATGAGGTTGAATCCTGCTAACTTGAACTATTTTTCTTATCCCTATGAGCTACCTCCTTGAGATGTGGGCCTGATCATATCTTTGGAGGAGTCTCAACACCCTCTCCCAGCCTGTAAATTCCTCCTCTCTCATTCCCAAATGGTTGGTCAGGTTAGAGGCTCGGTTGATCTATGTCCATTTGCACCCCTATGCTGAGCTTGTGCTTAGAAATTGTTCATTAGACTTAGAGAAGGAGTGCTTGAGAGTTTCTTAGCTTGGACTTGGATTACCACTCAAGGAGAGCCTTTCAACATCAAGGCTATGATTGTAAGCTTCTCCTTTATTCTTTAAATAATAATACAATTGCTGGTTCATCTTCGCAAAATATATATGTTCATGTATGTATTGGTTTGGCATTCCTTGATCAACTAAATAGATTATTATTGGATTTACTATTGGTTTTGGCATGCTTTGTTGTCTCTTGGTCATTTGTGTAGGTACATAAGAACTGAAAGAAGTAAAAACAAGGCCATGACATGAGCGGTTCAAGGATCTCAACAAAGGAAATCAGATTAGCATCAGTTCAAGGTAGGCCTTCTCTCTTGTTCTACTTTTCAATCATAATCTAGTAAGATGTCTAGACGATTGTCCCTTCAGTTGCTAGACCCACTCATTGGGCTAGAGGGATTGTCTTTGTCTGCAGAGAGGATTAACCTTGTCAACGAAATGGTGACTTCGCTGCAGAGCCTATGACCCTTTCCTTCCCTTCATCTTGTCTTTTGACAAGTTTGACCAACCGTCGATTTTTTGGCTTCTTTGCATCAGTTTGGGTTTGTACCATCACTGATTACTGCCTTAGAGTGCTAAGTCTAGATTTTTTCTTGGAATCTTTTTAGTTTTTTCCCATATTCCTCGCCCATCATGGGTTTACCCTTACAGTTGTGATGGCATCGCGGTTTTTACATTTATAGTCACGATGAAAAAAAATTCTTCATTTTTTTGGTTGTGCTGAAATCATCACTACTTTTGTTATACAAAGTAGTGATGCCATCGCGGGGTCTGCTTAAGCAAAGTAGTGATAATTGTGGGTTTGGGTATATAAAGCAGTGGTGATCCTTGAATGTGAGAATTTTTAAGGTTTCTTCCTCAGAATCCAGTGCGTCTTGGCCCCTATGGTCTTTTAATACGATCTTGTATGCTTGGATTTGTCAATGTTTTGATTGATTGCCTTGATTAATTTTCAAAATTTGTCTCATTGGCTTTGAAGTGAAATATGACTGAGTCTATGGTTTCTAGTCAATTTGTCATCACTTTCTTCTTGTTGGTGTCATTGAGATGCTTGTTTTGTTGATTGATTGAGTGTTGTTTTCTATGGAAATAATTGAAAACATCATTTTGCATTTGTTTTAGTTTGTATTTCGAAATTTACTTTTTGTGAAAATGCATTAGATTAGTTTCATTGAAAAGTTATTTTTTGAGATTCATCATTGAAAATAGATCACATTTTTTCGATGATTGAAAGCTAAAAACTGTATTAGGTGCATCAAATCATTCAAAACGAAAATAAAATCACAATTCATATAAGTGCATCTTTGTAAAGTAAAATCATTTTTCTTTCAGAAAAGTCACATTTAGGATAGTGAAAAGTGGAAAACCATTTTTACTTTTGGCTTTTCATTTTGAAGACAAAAGTGAAAGTTAGTGGAAGGAATTTTGCATGATGCGTTTTGTTTGATGCATTATTGATTGAAATTTCTTCCCTTGATTAGTCTAGCTTTCATTGAAATGAAAGGTTTTTATTTTCTTGTATAGTTTCATCTTAAATGCTCAAGTAACATTGTTAAGGCCTTGAAATGGAAACATAATTTCAAGATCAAATTTAAAATCTATCGATGAATCTACAGATCATTTGAAACATTAACGCTCATACTTAGTGGTCTAAGCTAGAGACATGATGTTGTGTCTTTAAAATTTAGCAGTTATCATTCGCTCTTGCATTAGACAGCGCTGGCATGGACTTGTGCTCCTCGTACTGTCGAGTACATAAAGGGAGACCCCCATAGGTTGCAAACCTTTTTCCATAGGAAGCCAAGTCTACTACCCTATAAATGTGATACATCGAACACAACATTCAGGGAGATTGCCTGCACATATGTCAAGTCCTTGGTCAATTTATTTGTTGAGGTGTATATTACAGTTCATGGTTACTTGGTACTCCTTTTACCTAGATTCACCTGAGTAGTCATTTCGATCTTTTATGACTCTTTAAATTTGAAAATATCAACAAGCAACTTGTCCTTTCAAGCTCACAAAACTATCAAAAGCGACTAGAGTCACCTTTTCGTCCTTTTCTCGACTCTTAAAAGATGAAAATGAAAACTTTTTGTTTCAAATTCTAAAATTAATTGACCACGGAACAAAATCCTTCCTGTGGAAATACTCCTTAGTAGATCTTAGGTTGATAGAAATGGAAACATTTCCTGACTCTACCAGTCAAGGAAACCCCTCTGACAGGAATCCTAGTCCTTTTTCTTCTTTCGGAAATTCTGGTGCTCCCTATATGGCGACGTTGTCCCTTCCTGGATTGACCATTAGTCTGCCAGTTTGGTTATTTTTTACCTCGGTGGTTCCGAGTGTCCAAACTACTTTTCAACCAAGTTCTCCTCCACCTGAACAACATCAACCTCATGTTGATCCTAAAGTTGACCCCTTCCCTTCTTCGCCTATTTCTTCACCTCATTCTTCCTCTTTTCCTAGTGAAAGTTGAGATTCTAGTAACCAAAAAGCTAAGAAGAAGAAGAAAAAGAAAAATAAGAAAGGGTTCAACCAAGCAGTCACTACTACCGATGAAAATAATAAAGAAAAATCTTCCAACGAGCCTTGGAAAGTAAAATTCCCTTACATGTTATGTAAGGGTGACCACCTTCTTCTAAATTGTCATGGTATTCCCAAGGACTTAGAAGTGTGTTCCACCTGTTCACATCGACCTTTGTCATCAGCTTCTGGTTATCATGCTGGTGAAAAACCCTCAAATAGTAATAGTAAAGCCTATGGGAAAAAGGAAAAAGTCAAATTTCTCTATAAGTTGTGTGAAGGTAATCATCCCATTCACCTTTGTCCTCTTACGGATGAAGCTTCCAAACAGTTGGAAAACCTTACAAATTCTCAACCTCATCTTCTGACTAGGTATCAAAAGCTTTCCCCTGATCCTCTACTAGTTGATCCAGTGTTTGATCGAAAGTAATCTTTGGTCAAACCCACTCTCTCTAAAAGTGAGTCTCGTGAGTCCGTTCTCGACCAACCATTGATTGAGAAACTGGTAGAATTGACTCCACCTATATTTAACCACAACTTTCTAGTAGAGAGTGAACCTCACACTTCTCAGGTTCTTCTGGTCTCTTCAGTTTCGAATGAACTTGAGGAAAATCCTCCTATTCCTGAGTTGCATGAGAGAATTTCTCTTGTTCCCATCGAGAAAGAGAGTAGCTCTCATGTTCCTATGACACCACCTCCAAGTAGTTTAGTCACTTCTTTTGATTGGAGTTGACTGGTAGGATATCACCTTCCATCCTAAATTCCTTTCCATATTACAGTACAAGCTTACCATATCGCTGTACCTAGCACAGTCATAGATGAGGGTGCATCTGTTAGTATCCTATCCTCAACTACTTGGCAAGCTTTAGGTTCTCCTCAGCTTGTCCTCGTCACCCAGAATATGTTAGATTTTAACAGAGGAATGAGTCAACCGTTAGGGATCCTTCTTAAGTTACCTATTACTTTGGGAGGAAAGACTATGTATATAGATCTGATGGTTGTCCAAGGCCCTTTAGATTTTAATCTACTCCTTGGCCATGACTATGTTTATGTCATGGGAGCTCTTGTCTCTTCTCTCTTTTGATTGATGTGTTTCCTACATGAAGGAAGCATTGTGATCATTGATTAGCTTACATTCATTGGTCCTTAATCACCTCCCACTCAATCATCATCCCTAAATGGTTCTCATATGCAAGAGGTATCACCCCCACCACAGGTTAATTACGTGGCGACCTGTTCCATGCCGACATCTACTAATGATCCAGTAGGTGATGTAGTACACCATGTACTAGGGGCATTGGAGTGTGATTTTTCACTTGGATCCCTAGACATGTATCCCTTCTACAATGTTGTTCTCCCATCTGATGAGAACCTCTTGGAATCCATGGCCTCTTTTGGTTTGTGATAAAAAGACTCTGGAGCATAGTTCCCTGTCTTGTGTCAAGCTCGTTAAAAATGAAACAAGGAATTTGGAGTAGAGTTCCCTTTCTTATGTCAAGCTCGTTAAAAATGAAACAAAGACTTTGGAGTAGAGTTCCCTGTCTTGTGTCAAGCTCCTTAAAAAATGAAGTAAGGGGTATAGATCAGAGTTCCTTGTCATGTGTCAAGCTCGTTAAAAAATGAAACAAGGACCATGAGGAGAGTTCTTTTACTATGTAAACCTCGTTAAAAAATGAAATAGGTCGTCATGAGCATGGTTCTTTTCCTGTGTCAAGCTCATTTAAAAATGAAACAAATCCCCTTCCAATTCGAGTCTTTGATTAGATCTCATAAAATTCCAGTCGAGTCTTTCACTTGATTTGGTAAGTAAATCTTCATTCCATCCACTTATTTGAATGAGATGAAGCTTGGGAGGCATGTACCTCGAATTGAGTCGTTATGTTGGGGGCATGCAAACTTATCTCAAGCATAGTTTATCTTTTCTTCAAGCTTGTGTAAAAATGAAACCAAACCCAAGCATAATTTATCTTTGTTTCAAGCTTGTGTAAAAATGAAACCAAATCCAAGCATAGTTTGTCTCCGTTTCAAGCTTGTGTAAAAATGAAACCATTCCCACTTTACATCTCGTGATTGTTGTTTTTATCAGCTGATTTTTGTTAGATGAACCTTGGTTCTTTCATTCCATCGTCACCATCTCTTTGGCTGATCGTACGCTTTCACTTGGTTGTTTTACCCTTGCCTAGGGAACATCTGTGATGAGTGGTCTTATTAGCCAGCCTCTTTACCCTTACGTGTTTTTAGTAGTTCCATAATTACCAGAACGAGTTGATATCCTTTTATAACACTCTTTCTTCCAGGTGGAGTCATCTTTCAGCTCTTTTCTGACTCTCGAAAACTGAAATGATTGCTGAGTAATTTTCATTTCGATCTCGTTAAAGTAAACGAATCGATGTCATCTTAGTATATGTTTACCCCGTTTTCAAGATGATATTGACTATTTACGAAAAAGGTAGACCTTGATCGACATGGTCAAGAGGTTCCCTCGGATATTGTTTTCTACCTTTTTGGATTCGAGGGACAAATTATGAAAAGGGACATGATGTAGTTTTCCTTTTCGTCTCTTTTTCAAACTCTCTAAATGTGAAAAATATATTGAGTTATTATTACATCGGAGTCGTTAAAATTAAATGATGAAAGACTTGTCACCATGATGAGCCCGAGTTTCTCCTTCCCAGGACTCGTGAAACTTACTAGGATGGATTCATCTGAAGGGTGAACTTATATGACAAGCATATGGTATCCTCTTCAATCTTGTAAAAATAAAGAGGCACTCGATAGAAATAGTGGGGAGAAAGTGAAGATGAAACATCCTTTGTATTGGTAGCATGTCGCTCTTGAATATGGCACTCATCTATTTCTCGTGTCGGGTTTGGGATATCCTCACTTAGTTACTTGTCCTTCCAAGTTTGGGTGACCCTTTTTCCTCTCATTTGACTATTCCACCTCATTGTTATGACCCGTGGTCCTATGTTGAGTCTAATTATACCACACTCAGGAGTCGTGTTTCCAATATGTTCAAGAGAAGTCCAATCTGCAGTTATTTACCTATACACCGTTTGAGTCATTGTTACAGTCTTGAGACTTATTCCACTTTGTTCCTTGTTTCGTGTCGATGATGAGGGAATCATTATGACCCTCCTTCGCCTGGTCACTTCCTGTCGACTTCAGCTCATTATCTAGGAAGATGACTTAGAAACTCCCTTTCATTACCTTATAGCTTTCATGCCTTAATGGCAATTTCTTTGCATTTGACGATAGGTTTTCACTATTGGCCTTCGATCGAGTGATTCCATGAGTGTTCAACTTCAGCTTAATTATCACATTCATGGATTGTACTATTGTACCTTGAGGGCCATTGTCATTATTGATGATTTCTCTCGTACTTGTTAACGGTCCACATCATTGGCCGGTAATCAGGTGGTTTTATAGCATGTTCGACTTCAACACATTGATTCGCATGCTAGGATTCATACGTTGATCGGGTCAAGATGGAGCGCAAGACCCTGAGTCTTTTCTATTATGAATCAGACTGCATGGAGTTATATGTTATTCATGATTGTACACATGTTTCTACCATACTAATGGATGTGACCATACTGTGAAACTTTATATTTATGATGATCCTTGTTATCTGGATGGATGCACCCATACCATGGATCTTTTTATATAGTATTCATCATTTGGATGGCTGTGTTCATGCCATGGATTCATGTCTTGATCTCAGATTTGTATATGTATATGCGTCCTTGATTTGTAGGTCTCTTGACAGTGTGTGTCCTCGTCCTTGCCAAAAGATCGTAAAGCATATCAACCATCACTCCTCATTCTTCCTTCATGCTTTAGGGTGCATCTGTTATATAGTGTTTTGTCACGCCTTTTCCACTTCCATGTGACATACCCTGAAGTGCCTAAAACATGATCATTATATAGTATTCTCATCCATGTATACAATTCAGATGCCTCCTTTAAATTTGCCTGGAAAATATCAGGAGCTTTCCTTGAAGAAATGGCTCTTGAAATCATTAAATGAGGGTCATCACCCTTATGAAGCTAAAAAACGCAATGATCGCCTATTGCACCATGTTAAGCCAATTATGGAATCACTTTGTCCCCTTTCATACTCGCGATGGTCTCAAAAAGGAAGTTTTCCCAAAGAGGATGAGAAGCTTTGTGATCTAGAAGCTTCCAGCGCTGCGAGCTAGAGGTGGTTTCGGATAGATGAGGTCGAATCCTCCTAAATTGAACACTTTTTCTTATCCCTATGAGCTACCTCCTTGAGATGTGGGCCTAATCCTATCTTTGAAGGAGTCCCAATACCCTCTCCCAGCCTATAAATTCCTCCTCTCCCATTCCCAAATGGTTGGTCAGTTAGAGGCTAGGTTGATCTATTTCCATTTGCACCCCTATGCTGAGCTTGTGCTTAGAGGTTATTCATTAGACTTGGAGAAGGAGTGTTGGAATGTTTCTTGGCTTGGACTTGGATTGCCACTCAAGTAGAGTCTTTCATCATGAAGGCTATGGTTGTAAGCTTCCCCTTTATTCTTTAAATAATAGTACAACTATTGGTTCATCTTCCCAAAATATATATGTTCATGTACGTATTGGTTTGGCATTCCTTGATCAGCTAAATAGATTATTATTGGATTTTCTATTGGTTTTTGAATTCTTTGTTGTCTCTTGTTCGTTTGTGGGTACATAAGTGCTGAAAGAAGCAAGAAAAGGCCATGACACAAGTAGTTCAAGGATCTCAACAAAGGAAATCGGATTAACATCAGAGAAATGTAGGCCTTCTCTTTTATTCTACTTTTCAATCATAATCTAGGAAGATGTCTAGTTGATTGTCCCTTCAGTTGCTAGACCCACTCATTGGGCTAGAGGGATTATTCTGTTCGTGGAGAGGATTAACCTTGTCAATAGGAGGATATCAGGGGAAGCCCATCTGGGAGATATTTCATCCCCATGGGGATTGGATTGTATCTTCAAGAGTTTGCTCTTGGAGTGAAGGAGGTGGGCTACTCGGCAGGGGAGCCTCATGGGGAGTCAAAAAAATTCATACATTATCATGATTCTTTACTTATTTATAGTATGCATATGGTTTCTATTACATATACCTTTCTAGATAATGAGTGGAGCAAGGGGCGCTTCACAGTGATCAGGATGGCTTGGGATCAAGGTATTGAGGGATTCCTTCATGACCAGATAGTGTAGAGATTGGGGGTGACTTAATGGCACATTTGGGACCCTCATATTACTGATGGTGATAGTGGTGATCAACAGTCAGAGGGGGTGCTTGTTTAGGCATTGCTTAAGGACAAGCAATTTTTGGCGGGGATGACTGTAATATCCCGAATTTTGATTTGCCACATTAGAGATGATTTTTGGAAGAGGAGGCGATTCCAACATTAGGAATTAGGAGAAAAAAGGGAAATTGTAGCTTTAGTGGATAGTGGGGATCACAAGGAGAGTAAATTTGAACCAAGTGGCAATTCACACTAGTGACAAGAGAGAGAGAAAAGAAAGGGTGTGAATAGTGGAAGGTGGGAACCACTAAAGGAGAGAAGGAAAACAATTATAAATAGATCTTATAGGCATCCATTTGGTATCTTTTATCATTTAAGAATTTAATATTAATTCTCCTGAGTTGCTTAGCTAAGACTACTTTGTTGTTCAACACAAGGAATTTTTGAGTGGGACTTGCACCCTCATTTCAGAGAACTTCAAGTCGCTCCCTAGTGAGGAAATTTAGGGAGCTCAAATCAAATTTTCCATTGGATATAATTGTAAGTTACTTTAGCTGGTATGTGTTCCTTCCAAGGCATAGAGGTGGCTCAAATTTTTTGTGGGGAGATCAATTGCTAAGGAGCAGAACACCAGAGGATTTGTAGGTTTTTTTCCCTTATTTTAGCCAAATATTTTTTGGTGATTAGCAGGGCTAAGTTTTAGGGAATTCCTGGGGTCAAAATTTACATTTTTGGAAGTGTGTAGGGGTTTCCAGGAAAACTTACATAGAGAAAGGAGGAATAGTGATTGAGGAGAGATAAGGGTCAGAAATTGGAGGTATTACTCAACGGAGAATTTAGCCAGAGCTGGGATAGATTTCCAGTGGTGGATTTGGGCCTAATTCGATAGTATCAATATTGTGGGACGTTTTTTGGCCAAATTGGGCGATTTTCACTTGTTGGTGGTCATCGGGGTCGGTGGATTTAGCCCAAACCCTTTCTGGGTTTTTGTGGGTTTAGTGAGAGGAGTTTGGGGCTACTTTTATAGATTTTTTTGGGTGATACTCAGGCCTAAAATCATCATTCTTATAATAGGGAGAATTGCTAGTTAGCTAGGAAAATTGCACCACTTTGTGGTTTCGATTATGGCTTGGAGATAGGTCAAACCTTTTCTGAGTATTTTTGGGTTTGAGGAGAGGAGTTCATGGATGCAAAGTATTCTACCATTATTTTGATCAAAACGTCAAATTCCATTTGGAAGTCTGTAGGAGATTTTCTGGGCAATGTATATTATCAGTTTGGATCCATTTCAGTAGTTGGGTCAATGAGATTTCACCTGGGATTTGCATAGCTTGCTTGGAAAGCCTAAGTTCCATTGTTCTCTCATTTTGTACTCATATTTCCCCATATTAATAAAATGGCTCATATATTCTGCTCATATTTACTGGTGTTCTAATTTGGGTGCTTGATTTTATATTTTGCTTGTTGTTCCTAGTTCATAACTTTATATTTACTTTTTCTAATTAGGAATATTATAGATGTACTCAATGGATCAATATTGAGGTAAGCTACTACCCTACGTTTAATGGTATTAGTTTTGTAGTTTATTTTATCAAAGAAGTTGAATTGAATATTAAATATTTGATAAACCATGGCTTACAAGGTATTCTTGCTCGGTGGTGGGGAGATCACCGCAACCAATTCCAAACTTGGGATTTGGTCAAATATGTTATTCTATGTCAATTTGCTATATCTAAGTAGGGTACAACAATTCCTATTTTTTAAGCTCATACTAGTTTGCAGAAGAATTTTCAAACTTTTAGTGTTTTTTGGAAGAAGTATGGATTACCTACTAAGCTATGGGTACATCAATTCATCCACACTTTGGGTGCACTCCCTCAAGCATGGTTCTTGAAGGAAGAAATGAAGAGGTAGACAATAGAATGGGATGTATTAGTGTCTCAATTTCGTAGTGATTTCAATTTTTTGGACGAAAATACACAAATTTCTGAAGTCCTAAAGGAAATTAAGCAGGTATTGTTTCTACTGGGAGGCCACTTCCTGAAAATTATATCTATGTAGGTCACAAATTTATATCTAAATCAATATTTCAAGAAGTAGTTGCTTGTGGAAAAATAAATAGGGAACCTGAGGATGATGATTTAGAAGAGTTAAGGAATTTATCCTTTAAATAATATGAAGGGGAAAGAAGCATTAAGGATGATCCCATGAAGGATTCTCCAGATCTGAAGCATTTAAAGTTGTGGAAGCATACCATTAGTTCTGAAGGTAAACCCAAAAAAGCATCTATTGGTGAATATTGGGATGAACAAACCACCAAGGAGATTTTTTATTTTCTTAAGGAATATGAAGATTTGTTTCTAGCATCAGTATCATAATTAAAAGGCATCATATGAAATTTGGTAGAGATGAAGATTGTTTTGAAGCTTTATGCAATACCAATAAAACATCCTCCCTAACATTTGAAACAAATAGCGAATGAAATGGTCAAGAAGGATACTGAAAAGATGTTAACTGTGAGACTTATTTTTCCTATTGATGAAGCTAAATGGATTAGCCCCATAGTTATTCAAGATAAGAAAGTTTCAAATGATATAATGGTTTGTATGGACTACCGCAAACTCAATATATCATGTGTTCATGATCCATTTCCCACTCCCTTCAGCGATGAAGTGTTATATAATGTTGTAGGAAAAGAAGTGTACTCCTTCATAGATGGGTTCTTAGGATATCATAAATTCAGGATCACGAAAAAAGATAAGTATAAAATTACTTTTACCACTGAATGGGGGTTGTATGCCTATCATGTGATGTATTCTGGTCTTAAGAACACACCTAGATTTTTTTATAGAATTGCTATTGCAGCCTTCTACGAGTATATACATAAGTTCCATGAGATCTATATGGATGACTAGATAGTTTATAGTCTCCTAAAAAATCCCTCAAGTTGTTTGAGAGTAATGTTTGAACAATGCAGGCAACTTCAAATCTCCCTAGAATTGCATAAATGTACCTTCATTGTGCCTTTTTTGAACCCTGTTGGGACATATCATATGTAATGATGGTGTATCAATAGATCCTACCAAAGTCATGATAAGTATCAATATGCCACCTCCTACAAGTATGAAGTAGTTGAGATCTACATTGAGGCATACATGTTATTATCGCAAAATCATCTGCAACTATGCTCTAATCACTACACTATTGGAAAAGTTGCTAAAGAAGATGCAACCCTTTATATAGACCTCTGAGTGTGATGCTACCAAAGATACTTTGAAGGAAAATTTAGCAAGTGCTCTAATTCTAATATATCCTAAATGGAACAAGAAATTCTATGTGCACATTAACACATTTTGTATTGCTCTTGGTGCCATCCTTTCACAACTTGGAGAAGGAAATATAGACCATCCTATAACTTTGTCAATCAAAAACTCTCTATTGCATAACACAACTACACTACAACTAAGCATGAGCCTGCCTTAGAAATGGTATATTCACTTTGGAAGTTTCACCATTATCTGTTGGGAGGTAAATTTAAATTCTTCATAGATCATTTAGCTCTCAAATACTTACACAATAAGCTTGTGTTGGAATTGAGGATTTGTCAATCGTTGTTGCTATTTCAGGAGTTTTCTTTTGAATTTATTCTAAAACTTGGAAAATAGAATGTAGGATGAGGTCATCTTTCCTACTTGGTGTTAGGGGAATCTGGAGGGTATATTGACGATAAACTTCTTGATGCAAGATTATTTCGAGTTGAGGTTGTTCCAAACTACGTTGAAGACATTTCACTTTTCTTGGGTAACAGTAAGTGTCTAGACTATTACTTTGCCACTCAGAAAAGGCATCTGGTAATGCAAGCAAGTGATTATCTATTGATTTCAAGTTAGTTATATAAGTTGGGACTTGATTTTATCTTGTTCAAGTGTATTTTGAGTCATGAAATGGATGCCATTCATGGGAGTGTCATAGTGGTCTTGTGGGATGACATGTTGGAGGGAAAGTAACTTCCCACAAGGTTTTACAAGAAGGATTATGGTGGTCAGCCTTGTTTAAGGGTGAAAAATAATTTGCTAAGAATTGTGACGTTTTCTATAGGGTTGGAAGGACCTCTCATCGAGATGAGCTTACACTTCATCCACTTACAGCACTACAATCCTTTGAAAAATTGGTTGTTGACTTTATTGGTCCCATAAATTCTCATGCTCAACATTCACATGCTAGTTATGTCATTGCCAGGATAGATTGTCTTACCAGGTGGGCAAAAGTAGCCCCGGTAAAATATTTTACTGCTAGCACTCCAACCATATTTATATTTGAGAACATTATTACTAGATTTGGGTTTTCAAGAAGTTTGACAAGAAATCAGAGGTCTCATTTCATCAATGATACAATTGCAACTCTAATACAAGAATTATTAATTCAACGTCACAAAATAAATCATTATCATTCACAAGCTAATGGCATAGTAGATGAATTCAATAAAATTTTGGATAAAGGACTTACTAAGGTATGCTCTACTAACTAGGATGATTGAGATGAAAGGGTTCTTGCTACATTGTGGGAATATGAGAATACCACTAAGAGGTTGCATAAGTATACCCCTTTTCATCTCATGTATGGTAAATAAGTTGTAGCTCCTACTAAGTTCATTATTCCCAATCTATATATTGCAAAATCTACCAAGATGTATGATGATGATTCAATTGTCGAATGCCTTCAAGAGTTATGGGAGCTTGATGAGCAACAATTCTTAGCAGACTTCCACCACAATGTTGAGAAATAAAGGAAAAAGGCTTGGCATGACCTCCATATTAAGAAAAAATATTTTCAATTGGAGATCATGTATTTCTCTATGAAAACAAGTATTTTAAGCCCTCTGGGAAGTTGCAAATGCATTGGTTGGGACCTTTTATAGTTGCGGATATCCAAGAGTCTAGAGCTATTAAAACCGTGAACCTTGATGGTATGATTCGACCTGGCTGGGTGAATGGTACTCACTTGACGCCCTACTATGGTTGTTAAATACTTTATTATTCACTTCTCTCTATTAGAGAGCATAGGTTGTGTTAGTGTTAGTCAGTTCAGCCTATCACTAGTGATAAAATATGCTCTTACAAGGCGTTGTTAGGGTGTCAAGTCAATTTTTTGTCATTTCACTAAGTCTTCAAATAAAAATTTGCTCACTGGTTGTTGTGTCTAAGTCACTGCTGCTCCCTTCACTTACTCATAGTTCTCATCACTCATCATGGTCATTGTCTTATTCGAGGTACCATATCTTCATTTAAGTGTCTTGGGTCATGAAATGGTCAAATTCTTCATTTTAGGTCATGGTCTAGGGTTTCACTCCATGTGTCATCATTATACCATAGCTCAAAACAAAAACATGTACATCATGTAATTCAGTGGGTAAATGGAGTTAGCAGCTTAGGGAAAGAAAAATAAAGGTAAATCTAATGTTTTATTTCAAATAAGACAATGTTGCAGTACACTACCTCGTCTCATCATTTCTCATAGGGATAGTTTTGTTCAAATTATGTTTCTGACCAAATGGAGAATCATTTTACAAAGGTGAAAGAGGTTTTTGTCAATGATAGGACAAGGAACAAAAACCTCCTTCCGTTTATGCACATGTGTTATAACTTGAGAGAAATTCCCAAAATACGCTTGCTAGAGGAGAGTTACTACACTTCTGAACAGTTTGACTTCAAGACAGTTTTCCAAGGATTTGGAGCAGGTGTTGGTCATGATTGAGGACTTTATTGTGTAGAATACACCCTAATATTTCCAATGGTACCTTCATATCGTGATTTGGATTAGTGGAAGGCATCCAAAGGTGCTCTGCAAGTTGGCACTACGCTTTTGTCAGAGCACCATGGGGTTTCGGAGTGACCTTGGGAAAATCAATTTTTCTCCCTGCTGGAGTATCAAAATTACATTCTTAATGAGTCCATATTGTAGTAGACTTCAAGCAATTTACAACGAGCTATCAATTTTGCAATATGTAGTAGTTTAAGGCCTCCAAATGTGGTTTGGAAGAAATGTGTTGTGCTTCTAGAGACTGTGATGCACTTCTAAAGCTAGGGCTGTGCTTTTGGACACTGCACTGCGCTTCCAGACATTGCATTGTGCTTGTGCTAGAGCAGCCTGAAACTCTTCCAAAGTCACTCAAATTTGATTTTGAAGCTTGCAAACTTATTTATTGCTACCCTAATATTGTTCACAAGTAAGTATAACTCTTTTGCTTACCTTTTCCTTTGGCAAGATGAATTCAAATGCAAGTTCTCTTCATCTAGGGTTTAGGTGAAATTTTCATGCTGCAAGCTAATGTAGCTAATGGTTTGGTTAGTTTTGATATTGAAAACATGTAAATATTACACCTCACACCTCTTTACATGTTTAAAACACACTTTGATTCACTAAATAACCTATCAATCCTCAGATTGCCCTACCTTTACATAAACCCTAGCTCATACCTATCATTTTAGGCAATTTCCTAGCAAGACTATTTTTTGAGTTCTCCTAATAATCCATTTCTATCATTTCACTCCATTCAAACTTCCTAAGTTTCTACAACCCCTATTGTTATAGATCTGATATGAAAATATAAGACAATGAAAATAGACCCAAGAAATAACAAGATCTGAATATAGATAGAAATGATTCACTTTATTGATCAAACCCTTAAGGTAGGGCAACACCATATATTCACTCCTTAAGGAAGGAGAACACTCCACAAGCCATATGCCTGTTCATACAATAATCCTTCACATCCCTCAATGTGGAGTCTCTAGCCTCTTTATAGGCCTCATACATACGATACCATGGGTCATTACCATGGTTCCCTCAATACCATCTATCTAATACCATGGGCCCATTACATTATTACTAACTACTTTTGGTCCCTTACATGATATGGGTTAACCACCTTATTTATTACTATGGCCCATCCCATTATTACATTATTCCCTTGGATACCTCCCTTTGTACCCCATGTTATCCCCCCTAGGTATATAACATTCCACCCCCCTTAACATGTTTCGTCCCCGAAACATGAGAAGAACACAAATAATAAGATCTACTCAAAAGAGTAGTCCACTGGTACCATGCACGTGCATCTAGCCATCCAAGAGAAAGGTGAACCCTCGATCTTGCTGGTGCCTCGCTCGCTTGAGATGGAAGTTGACCGTGGTAGCTCTTCTGTGTTGATGTGTAGTAGGTGGATCTTCACTCCTCTCTATCTGTCATGCGGGGGTTGTTGTCCTTGTGGCTAATTGGTTGCCATTTTGTTGGTTGTTTTCTTGTGGGGTGATGTGGGTGATGATATGTTGAAGTTTTAACCCACGGTGTATTTGTATTTAATTCACCCTGCTGTGGTGTCTTATCTTCCAATATTACTTCAACCACTAAGCCCTCATCTGATGTATCAGCACCTGTATCCTTTTCTGCTTCAGCCTCTGTTTGTGTTTGATTGTCGATTATCAATGGCTCATCATCTGATATGTCAATCCCTGGAACATCTTCTGCGTCAACCTTCATGGACTCTACTTGTTTATTGATGGAAATATCCTGTAATGTAATTTTCTTCTTTTTATACCAGAGCTTCAGGAATTTCTTCTGCACATTAATATTGATAGTACCCATGGATTCCATCCAAGGATATCCTAAAACAACATCCATATTATCCATCTCTGAAGTATAAAAATCACCATGCCACACATACTTATCCATAGAAATCTTCAAATCCTTATACACTTGAACATCCTCATCATCCACTTGTATGTTTTCAATGTGTTTTGCTGGAACTTGCAATTTTTTTACCAAATTAACATTCATAAAATTGTGCTTGCAACTAGGATTTATAGATACAATGATTTTCTCCTTCTAAATCAATCCATGAACCTGCAATAAGGAGACACCCGTAGAAAATAACCCTTTACGTGTCTCATTCTCCTTTTTTCTAGTCCGAGACCATTTGTTTAAAAGGACACTTTCAAATTCTGCATCTGAAAGTTTGGACAACTGCTTGTCGTCAAGTGAGAAATACCATTTGTAAGCCTCATCTCTGAAATTAAGCCACACTGAATCCTTCCAATTTTTTGCCCATATTGACTTAGTTTGTTTTATGTATTCTTCAATAGTAGGGCTATCATCTTTTCCAGTAAAAAATTCACTTACTTGGCGAAAATTTGAAATGGCCACAATTTCGTCAATATTTCTCAGAATCCCTATTATGACCTATTTTTGGAAATGGAACAACCATTCTGCATCTACCCATGTGATAGAAATCATGATCCAGGCACTGGAATTTCAGATCTGCACTACAACTCTCCCATCGTCACCAAAATTTCTGCAAAAAAAGCGCTGATTTTAAATCAGCGATATCTCCCTCATCCGGACTCCGATTCGACAGATTTTTTTTGTTGAAATTGGGTATTTTTTCCCAAAAAATTCAGATCTGCAATTAGATTTTGTAGATCTTGCACTAGGACGTCCAGATCTGTGCCGCAAACTCGCTGCCCCAAAATATTGCCTGCAACACCACTGATTTTTAGATCAACGATATCTCCTTCATCCGAGCTCTAATTCGACCGATTTTTTTTTTAAATCGAGTATTTTTTCACAAAGAGTTCAGATCTACAATTAGATTTTGTAGATCTTTCACTAGGACGTCTAGATCTATGCCGCAAACTCGCTGCCTCGAAAAATTGTCTGCAACCCCACTGATTTTTAAATCAGCGATATCTCCTTCATCCAGACTCCGATTCAACCGATTTTTTTTTGAAATCGGGTATTTTTTCCCATAGAATCTAGATCTGCAATTATATTTTTTACAGATCTTGCACCAAAACATACATATCTAATCTACAAACTCGCCGCCCCAAAAATTTCCTGCAAAACATAAGAAAAATTCTCTACTTTTTTTCCCAAGAAAGTGCTCTGATACGACTTGTTATAGATCTGATATGAAAATATAAGACAATGAAAATAAACCCAAGAAATAACAAGATCTGAATATCGATAGAAATGATTTACTTTATTGATCAAACCCTTAAGGTAGGGCAACACCATATATTCACTCCTTAAGGAAGGAGAACACTCCACAAGCCATATGCCTGTTCATACAATAATCCTTCACATCCCTCAATGTGGAGTCTCTAGCCTCTTTATAGGCCTCATACATACAATACCATGGGTCATTACCATGGTTCCCTCAATACCATTTATCTAATACCATGGGCCCATTACATTATTACTAACTACTTTTGGTCCCTTACATGATATGGGTTAACCACCTTATTTATTACTATGGCCCATCCCATTATTACATTATTCCCTTGATACCTCCCTTTGTACCCCATGTTATCCCCCCTAGGTATATAACACCTATCCATCTCCCAAAATTCCCCTATTATCATCTCCCTTCCCTAACTCCCTCATTTCGTCATCTCCTTCCTTGAGCAAGAAAATAGTCAGCTTGAGGCTAAACAACTCATCATGGAGAAAGAGAAATCCAAGGTGTTGCAGCAAGGAGGCAAAGGTAAAGTAGTGTTGGAGCATGGTGAACATGAGGAACCTAAAAAACATGTTAGGAAAAATAGGCCAAGGACCAAGGGACTCAAAAGGGCATTGAAGAAGGAGAAAGGACATAATCTTCTAAATGAAGACCTAGACATGGAGGACAGAATTTCCTTGGATATCAATGAGGATAGAGAGTATTGGCTAAGTAAGGTAAATCACCACTTAGAAAATATTCTTGACAAATCCAACAAGGATAATCAGCTATTGAGACACATGGCCCATCATTATCAGACCAGAAACATGATATCCAATATCAAGCTCAAGCAGTTGAAAAATAAGCTAAAGGAAACCCTAATGGAAACAAATGTGAGGGATAACTTGGAGATGCTTTCTGAAGCATCCATGAGGGCATGAAATACCTTATTTTTCACTTCATGGCCAATTTTGAAGGTTTTCTAAGCATTTTTGTTTTTTTGAGAATTTTGGTGCCAAATTTAGAAATTGGGCTAGTCACAGAAGGCACTGCGCTTTTTCCTCAGGGCTCCAAATGATAAGTGGCTTACATTTTTGGAAAGCTAATGACCTCCTCTCAAAAAAAAATTCATCATATTTCTCAAATAGGGCTCAAATTTTGAGAAAAATGAGAAAAAGGGGTAAAACATCATCATTCTGCCACTCTTTTTGACAGGCGTTGTGCTTTTGGAGACACCTTGGGAGAATGAGTTTTTGACGACCTTCCCATGGGTCATTTTCAAAAATTAAAGGTATTATGGAAACTAGATGAACGACTAGTCGACCATTCTCTCAGCTCTCAATTTGAACTTTAGGAAGGCACCTAAAAGTGGGCTCACAGTTGGCGTTGCGCTTCTGCAAATTTATGAGTTTTTATTTTAAATTTCACTGGGTAATTTCCTAGTTTTCTGTTTGACTTGGTCAAAGTCCAAACTCATGATGTAATTGAAGTAGTTCAAGGTTATATGATGTAATCATGAATAAATATACATGATAGGTTGTTTTTATGGTTAATTAGGCCTCATTAAGGAAGAAAAATTCAAAACAAAGTCTAAGAGAAGAGTTTGTATTTGACGTTCCCACTCTCACCTGTTGGTTGAGATAATATTGGAAATAGTTCCACCACCTAGGAATTTGACTCCCTAAGGTGGGGAATTTTTTTAATTTAGTCTATATGTATCATTTCTCATTCAAAGAGAGGGGTTGGAGTTTTGTGGAGAAGGCTTGTATCTTATGTTCTCTTACAACTAATACAAGAGTACTTGCAGCTATATTTCAGGAATTCTTGTTCAGTGAGTCTACCAGCATTCAAGAAAGTCCTGATGATGGATCCCAGTTGGGATTTGAAACGTTGACGAAAAAATGGTTTTTACTGTGGATTCTCCGGTAACTATGTCTAAAGATATATACCACAGATGTCTTAAATCCAGAATCATTTCCCTATACGGAGGGGATACATGGAGTGAAATCATTTTACTCGAGAAATTTAGAGTGAAGATAGAAAGAAGAGCTACAGACCTTCACAACTATTTATTTACCTCAATTAAGCTCTTCTTATACCAGCATTCAAGAAAGTCCTGATGATGGATCCCAGTTGGGATTTGAAACGTTGACGAAAAAATAGTTTTTACTGTGGATTCTCCAGTAACTATGTCTAGAGTCGATGGTGTTTGTTTCTTTTCCTATCAGTTTCTAATGGATAAATCATCTCTCTTTTCATTCTTTATCTTATTCCTATGAATTTCCTTGCAGTTATATAGACAAAAATCTTAGATTTACGCTCTGTTTATGTGAAAATCATGCTTGTGTTTCTTTTCTTCTAAGACTAATGAATGCATGCTTTCACATGATCATTATGTTCTCTTAAGCTCACAAACCTTCACTACATTGACAAACACTTTAATTTAACCATAACACAATGATATCTAGCTCCTCTTTATACTTTTCACTGCATACTTGAAGCCTTAACCAAATTACCTGCTCGAATCCCTAGTCTAGTGAACCAAAACCCTAAATTCACAAATACTCAAACAAGACTTGTATATCTAGCCTAAAACCTATTTCTTTCCAGTTATTCATTGACAAATTCTTAGAGAGATCCCTCTTTGGTTCATTAGGGCTAGCTACTGAACTAATAATGGTTCGAGGTTGCATCTTTTGATCTCCTCCTCAGCCTAGGAAATTGTAGGGGATAACAGGTTGGGTTTTAGGTTATATTCTATTAGTCCTTTTAGTTTTCATAGTTTATTGTATTTGTGTCAACTATATTCTTTTTTATTTTGTGTCATACTACAACTGTTTGTGGTTTAGGAGGTATATTCCATGTGGCATTAGTTATTAGTAGTTGGTTTCTATCATTTAGCTTTATGTCATGTCATCCCTCCTTTAATAATCAAATTCCTCAACTTAGTTAATGTTATTGGATTTATCACGCATATTAATTTTCCAGCAAGTTTGTCATGTCACTTTTCCTCACTAACAACGTCTTGTATTGGGATATGTGTGTCTGTCGAATTAACTCCCTATATCAAATTCTATTTTATCCCTCTATCTTCACTACCTTATTCAATGACCAAATTTGGAAATTTAATATCATTAATTCATCTATGAGTCTATATGTGTCAAATAGTTTTGTTATTCACAGTCATTTGTCTTTAAGTATTCTTTGAGTTCTAGCCCTGATATTTGAGTCTATGGTTCCTATTCCTCATTTTTTCTACCATCCCCTTGTTCATCAAGTGAATTCCCCCAAATATTTAGCCATGGTTCGTTCTCTTAAAGATGAAATCCAATTTGAATTTTCTGACCCATGTGTCCAAACCCTAGATGACTTATATGGTAAATATGAGACGATTATCCTTATGGATAAAAAATTATTTGATGGAGATTTGTTTCCTGTGTTGAGGTCTGACATTTATTTAGATACCCAACCCAGCATGATCGACACTATTGTCCCTATCATCAAACCCACATTTGAGAAGATGTATAAGCCTACATTTCTTGTGTTGTGTGAATTGACTATATTCAACACCACCAGTGAGATTGTTAGATGTACCAAATTGATTATCAACAAGATTCACAATGGGCCCTTATGGCTTAACAAGGAGTACCCAATTCATGTGCATGACATCCATTAGTTAACAATACTATCAATGGATGGCTAGGATGTATCTACAACATTTTAGGGAAGATCCAAGAGCATTAAAAAGGCTATCTCAAATAATCTCTACTAGAAATATGGAACCAAACATAAGGGATTTGGGGTTGAAATTGATCCAATCAATAATGCACAAGTTAGATTTTCATTCCATCTAATTATTGGCAAGGTCACTCAACCTTACAAAAATGGGGAATGCACACTTGATACAATATCCATGGTCGAGTTATGCATTTAAGGGGTTTAATTAAATTGGTGTAAGTATTTTGTGGATGAATTATTTCATTCTTCCAAAGAAGTCTACAAGAAAGGAGGTTATTTTATTTATGGATATCTCATTGTCGTGTTTGCAATGCTTAAGTGGAAACCCTATGTTGGCCATGTTTTTCATGCTTCTTCAAACCATAAGGCCCTAGACCTTACCTATGAACCTTGGAAAACTCATTCAGATTCCAATAATGTCTCTTTTAATGAATATGATTTTGTTGCATGGTACAAAAAAATGGTTGAGGCTACATAGATTATGCAAGTTCCCTAGTCTTTTCTAGATTGGCATGCATATCAAATTTGGTTTGGCATAGGACATAAAAATTGTTATGTGTTCCCTAAGGATGTTGATAAGGAAAAGTTTCACACTCAACCATTTCCCTACTATTTACTAGAGGAGGCTCTCCATAAAGAATTCATGAACTAGTATGGTGTTCAGTAACTCTGGTGGCCAGAGATGATCTACTATTCCTTTAGTGGCATCAAACAACAGAATCACTAAGAAGTTTCATCATATTATTCTCATAAGTGCCAGAGTTTCCCTCCATCTCCATCTTCAACTTTTGATCCTAAATAACTTCAAATCCTTATCAATAAACTTCTTTCCCGTATCATTTTTCCTCCTGGATCCACTTCCACTCCTACCACCTATGTACCTTCCACAAGTACCTTGGTCCATGATGCCATTTTGTTGAACAAAAATCCATTTATGTCTCATGTTCTTCCTCAGGAAACTATTTCAACCCTCATTATAGCTTCTTGTATGCCTAGTATTCATTCTCTCAGATTTTGTAAAGATGACTAGGATCGACCTCTCTAAGCTCATCCAAGTGGATGATGATGAACCCCCTGTGACTATTATGCCTACCTTGATTGAGGAGGAAATATTATCAACCACCACTCCCTCCACAAGAAAATCTTAGATCATTTCTTTTCCATAGAATAACAACCCTCCTTATACCAACTTTGATATGCCTCCTGCAAGAAGTTGTGGAATTTTAGGCCAAGCTCATCCAAATATGGATAAAATTATCATATGATAGCCTTATGTTGTTAGAATATATTTTAAACCATGATCCCATTAAATGTTTTAAGTGCTCGAGAATGCCTATAATGTTCTTGTAAATGAGAACAGATATTTGTACAGAACTATTATTGAGTTGTGGGAGTGACTTCTAGATCCTACTGTATAATATCTTTAGAGGATTGACTAAGTTGTAGAGAAAGGCATTACTTTTCGCAACAACCTTCAATAATACATGGAATATTCTCAAAATATGTTTAGATAGGTACAAGGTTGACCAGGTCTTCTCGCTAAGCAATAGTAGATGATCTATAGGATGTGAGAAGAAGTCAAGAAGTTGATGAATGATGGTATCTTCATTATTGATCCCACTACACATAACTACATTTTTGAGGAGATAACCTAGAAGGATCCCTAGATTACTACAATGGAAGACAAATCACACAAAGAAAAACAGGTGATTCGTGACCTCAAGACAATTGTCTAGGAAAAATACTTGCATTTTTTGAAGATTAATCTTGATTTAGATAGTCAATAGAATTCATTTCTCACTTCCTAGCCTGAGCATCCAGAGGTTGAGATAACGAAACTCTTTGTTAATAAGACTTCTAATTTTTTGAGGACATAGAAAGGACACTTGGACGTATATACATCTTTCTCTTGTAAAATTTTCGAGTCTATTCCAGATTTGGGTCCTTCATTTGAAGGAGAAACATCTGCAAAATTTCATGAAGGATTAACAGTAGTCTAGTAGCCAAAGGAAGGAGCAAATGCAAAAGAAAAAAATCAACTCAAGGGAAAATCAATAAGTTATTGTCGAGGCTTATTGGGTCCTTCATTTTTTTGGGTCAATTTTGGTTGGACTATGGTTGTGGAGAATAAGTAGTGCAATCCAAAAAAGAGTTTCATTAGAAAAGAGAAGAGAACATCAGAAAATAAAGAAAACACAAGCAAAGGACCAAGCGATTATGTTGGAATTTTTCAATTCAGCAAAAGAAGGATCAAACTATTAAAGTTGAAATAATCAAGGAAATGTGGGCAAAGCAAGCATGTATATTGTCCATATGGTTAGAATTGACTTCATTAAGTGAGCGTGGGTTAAGTTGGATAAGATTAATGGGCTGAAAAATATATATAGATATGTAGGTGGAGCTACGCCAGGAGAGGAGATAGCATAGGAAGGTTGTGATTGCTACTGAAACTAGGCCTCAAAGTCTATTGATATAATTATATTGTATTCCTAATGTAATTTTGTGGATGTAATGGGGTTTTGGGAGTGATTATTCACAGATCTAGATAAGCCAATGCATATTTGTAGATGTAATATTTATCATGCTTGATAATGATAAAACGAGGTTATGAAAGGAAATTGATTGTGTATTATATCTAACTAGATGTGTCTGTGTTTAAGTTCCTACTTTAAAATTTTGAGATTCTATGTTATGATTTGTGTGATGTGTCTATTTATCTATTGTGAAAAAGGCTATTTAATTGATTTGTGAATGTTAATAACGATGATGCATGTTTTAATTGATTTAATCTATCATGTCACCATCTAAATCCTAATCATCACACATAAGTCTTGACATTCCTTGAATGAGACTTTCTTCCCTTGCAAAAGATCAAATATGCTAGCGTTAAATGCTAAAATACAATTGCCTCTTTTTTGGCACCCTATGGTAGAACATTGGGTCTCTATAGTAAAATTTCTTGCCAAGAAGTTGTTGTGACTATTTTCTCTTCAAGCGCACAGATATCACTGCAACTATGCATACAAAAAATATGACCTCCAATGTGGTTGTTACCATGGGTGTAAAAACTTTCATGCTTGTTTCTTACATAACCGCAACCCTTTTCATGACCTTTTTCCTTCTACCACATAAGAAGCCTATCGCCTACATGTAGCATAGTGGTGATACCATTGTGGCTATTTTGTCCACACCTGTGACTTACCCTACAACTCTCCCCAAGTCACTCATGTACTTATGGGCCCCTAACCAAAAAAATGGTCGTACACTGGTTACCATACAACATATGGCTACCTACCCTGCACTACTAAAATTACAGAGGAGGCATGTTTACTGCTTACTTGGATCTCATCGTGCATTAAATAACTACTCTAGTAGACTACAACAAATCATCCGAGCTCCTAGTATAAAGTAGTTGCCACATCACCAATCTATAGATGATGTGGAACTGTGGGCCCCACTACCATTATATATGCCTTTATTATCATCTTCTGAAAACCACTACAAGATCCCATGAGTTCCGTTTTTGAAATTGTCAGTGGCGTTGGGACCAACTTGATGCTTTCTTCATCATGATGCTTTCTCTTATGTTCGCTAAATTTTTTCCTCTTGGGCCCTTTCTACACTCAGGATACTCATAAGGTGTGCCTTGTTTTTTGTTGGTTTTTGTATCTCAATTATATCAATTATATGTTTCAATGATACTTTCGCTAGGGGTCTTGGTTTCAAGCTTGTAGGTCACTTTTCTACTCAACATACAATAGAGACCCCGTGAATGTTGATGAATTGCTAAGGTATAATTCCTCACTAGCATGATTAGTTTATCCTAAAAAATTTCATATCCTGGTATCATTTTTCAAGAATTAGCCACAAGGCCTATCTTCTTGACCATGTTTACTGCCACCATCCACTTACACTTGGTAAACATTTAGTTTGGTCAATCATTTCTCCACCTCCATGGATAACTTCATCAAGTTTTACCCTTTTCATTTTCAGCATCCATGGCCATCTCTTACTAGCCCAATAGCTATTCATTTACATGACTTTGAAGATAAGCCACATTTCTCTCTTCATCTTATTGCTTTCCACCCCTCCCAAGAACTCATTACATTCCAATCGTTATGAATGTACCACCGCATTTCACACTTGGCCTCTCACACCTGACATTGCATTAGACCATCTATATGATCATATCATCTCATCCACCTCACATTGAGACTAGCCAATGGCCCCCCCACCCTCTATGTTTACTCTCTTGCATCCTCATTCATACCATCATATATTTGGGGCACCTGTCTCCATGTTTGTACATCCCAACTGCTTTTAAACTATTTTGGTAAGTGTACAATTTTTTTTTTGGTAAAATATCCTCGCCCATTATTTTCTATACATTACCCAATTATATTCCCTTGTCACCATTTGTTGGAGGCCACATCATACACCATCCACCTCATGTCATATCACCTTGATATCTCCAATTGGATTATCATTATGCAACCATTTTTGTTGCTAGTTAGAAAAATCACCCACTCCCCTTAGACATCCTCCCGACTCCAATGGCTTATCTATCAAATTTGTCTTTCGAATGCCACCACTTTCATTCACGCTCCAACCGTGGGTAATTCCGAGTGCTCCTTATACACTATCAAGCTCATCCATGATTCCCTTGCCTTCTCACATTGCAATATCAGTATAAAATTCACATGGATTTCCTATAACCTCTTTTCTTCCAGACAATTAGTGTTTCTTTTTTGTCGAAAGAAACACCCATTTTTCAAAATCAAATCAATATCATGATTCTTTACACCATTATGGGCCAATCTTTGGTGAAACAGTGGAAAACATCATCACCCACTAATTTCACGAATCCCTTTGATATTCAAAACCAACATAGTTTTCACATCAATAATGTAACATACTTTATGGTCGTTGTTTTTCTCTCATTTAGTCAAAGACCCATTCATTCAAACTGCACTGCCTTCAATAGTGCCTTCTATCTGATACACGGGGGCACCCAATTCATCCCATTTGTCAAAGACACCCTTGAGGGCAAAATTAGTCATATAATTTAACATGTAGCATATTAGCTTCTTCATCCCTATTTTGACAAGATTTTCTTGTGTACTTGTAGTATAATGATCACGAGCATGGGACATATTTACCTCATACATATTTTCCTCTCAAGAAGCTTGCAGGACTCATTGTTAGGAAGAAGAAAACATGATGTATTTTGGCTATACACTTTTTTCTAACCTCATACATCAAGGGGAAACTATTAATATGGAAAAAAAGTACACAAATTGTACAATTCAAATGGCACTCAACATCACAAAAATAATGTATAGGTGTATCGCTTGCTACAAGAAACATCATGAAACCCAAAAAATCAAAAGGTTCTCTAAATTCCGTTCAAAAAAACAAACCGTGTGAACATGCCAAAGGTAGATTTTACCATATCTATGTGGTTGTTTCTTTGATATTTGTGTGGATTTTCCAAAGCACCAACTCAAAAATCCATGTAACACATTAGATTGAATGGACCAATTTTATTTGATAGTATAGGGTCAACTAGCCATTTTTCGAGCTTCACTAGTCTTAATTGGGAGATATGGAGCCCAAAAAGGAATACTCATGTCCCCTTCCAAGTATCTATCTCATTAATGAGCCAAGGAGGAGGCATTAGCTGATTCAAAATCTATTAGTTCAAGGACCAGGAGAGCCAAAATAAGTAGAAGTCAGTGCATTGTTATGCTACCAAAATATTTCCTAAGCAATTAGCCTTTCTTTTCCAAGAAGAATTCCCCATCTTGAGAGTTTTCCCATATAATTCTTTGAGAGAGAGAGATGCTTGCAAAAGGATTGGAGAAATGAAATCCTCGTTGGGAGTTAGAGAGCACCATTTTTCACCTTGGTTTACTCCAAGTGTCTTCAATACCCATATTGTATCTCTACCACCAACAACTAATAAAGAGGATCTTTTTCCATTCTCTTTATCTGATTTGTTTCTCATTAATTATTGTTTATTTTTATTTTTCTAAGTGTATTATCTATGATTTTTCTCTCCACCATTAACATTACATTTGTGTTACATGTATAAATGCTAACATTTTATTTTATGGGATTCTTTATAGGTAACAAACAACCTGCAAAGAGAGGAGAAATTTGGGACACTATTGCATTGAATTCCACACCAAACCAGCATAATGCAAAGGGATATGAAATTATGCAGCAAAAATTTCAGTTGAGTTGGATAATAATGGTATATAATTGAATATAAGTTGTGGGTCTTAGACAATTCATCATTAGAACTAGATTTCGAAACCTTGGAATTCTGGTAGTTGCAAATGCCTGAAAAAAAAGTAAAAAGACAATGAAAGGAAATACAATTAAATATATAAGTCAAATTTTATCTCCCTTTGCTAATCCATTAATGAGGTATAGCATGGGAAGATCCCATGTTGTTTCCATAAGGGGTTTTATAAAATGCTACTAGATGTCAACTTCTCGACTTGCAGTTTGTTAAAAGGTAAAAAGTATGGGAAACATACCTGGAATTGAAGGGTGTGCGAAGAGGTTGGAAGCGTACACTTGGTAACAACACCACACAAAATTTAAGTGCCCAAAAAGTTGAGCTTAAAAATTTTATTCTTCTTTTGTTGTTGGAGATGCTATCATTGTGTGGGGTTTCCAACTCTAATTGGGTGCAACCTTGGAATACCAATTGCTTCAAATTCCCAACAAAATAAAACAAACAATGAAAACAAATACAATCGAATTTATAAGCTAAATTTTATCTCCCTATTTTAATCCATTAATGAGGTCCAACACAATGGAATCCCCCACTATTCCATAAGGGGATTTATAAAAGGCTACCATATTTTGACCTCTCGACCTTTAGTTTGTTAAAAAATAAAAATAATGGGAAAGATACTTGGAATTGCAGGGCGTGGAAAGAAGTGTAGGTCTAGTAGCAGTGACACATAGAATTTGGGTGCCCAACACTTTAAGCCTTAGAATTTTCTTCTTCTTCTATTGTTGGAGATGGTCTCATAGTGTGGGGTTTTCAACTTTGCTTAGGTTCAACTTTGGATTAACATTGGCTAAAAATTCCAATAAAAAAGAAAACAAACAATGAAAAAACACAATAAATTTATAAGATAAATTATATCTCCCTTTTTAATCCTTTAACGAGGTCTAGCACAGGCAAAGCCCCCACTATTTCAATCAAGGGTTTTATAAAAGGATGTTGGATTTAGACCTCTCATCCTACAATTTAAAAAAAATAATAAAATAATGGGAAAGATACCTGAAACTGAAAGGTGTGAAAAGAGGTTGGAAATGTCTAGTAGCAATGCAACACAAAATTGGGGTACCCAAAACTTTTATCTACAACATTTTATTCTTCTTTTGTTGCTAGAAATTGTCTCAGTGTGTGGCATTTTGAACTTTTCTTGTGTGCCAAATCAAAGGTGTGAGAAGACATGGTGGTGTACTTTGTTAGGGTCCCATATTCACACTATGTTGTGCTATAGTGTAGAGCCTGGGAACATATAAGCATGATCTTAATTTCTTGTTATGACTACGATTTTCTGTTGAAATTTTGCATGTGAAATCATCTATTGTTATTTTAAATCTTGTTGAACCTATATTTGTGTTCTTCAGGTCTAGTGTTCTAACTTATTTGTTCTTGGTTTCAAATTTCAATAAGAAAATAAATATGACAAGAGTTCCAACAAATTAACGTTGATTTCCCTTAATGTTCTTTGCAGAATGAATATATAAATTTTCCTTAAAATCTGATGATGTTTCATGTGTTTAATTCAAGTTTAAGTATCATGCACTTTATTTTCCCCATAAATATGTCACAGGAAATTAAAGGGACATGAAGAACTATTTTCAACCATTTAAATTAGTCTCTAAATCTTTGTGTGTGTATGTATGTTTCTGTATTAAATGTAGTGAAATCACTCATAATCTAGCTAATAGTTATTATACATTTGAAAATATAAACAACACATTCCTTCAACATTAATCATGGGTTTCTCTCAAGAAAGTACAAATTACCATGAATAAATCTCATTCAAATTAAGCTCTAATTTATGTTTAAAATTCAAATTTCGTTTGAGAGTTTGGGTAAAAGGAAAAAACCATTAACCATTAACATAATTATGATGGGTAGAATTTCCACTAGTCTTCAATCGGAGCATTCATGAGATTTGGGTCTAACATAACAAACTAAAAAAAGTTTTGGAGAAGGTGAAAAATGGAGAACATATATTAAGAAATTCAAAAGAGAAATAAAGAATTCCTTTAAGCCTATTAAAATCAGATGGGTAGCTGACCAATTAAGAATTTAACCACAAGAAAACCTAATATTTTTAATTTTTCCATTTCTTTAAAAACCCTTGTAAAACCTATCAAAGAAGCAAAGATGCTCTTCAAAAACTTTGATAAATTTTTCAAAACATAAAGAAAACCATCATATTGATGCAGAATCCACTTTAATTTGACAATTCCATTTCATCATGATAACAAACTAGGTTTGCAACATAAATTTCCATGTAAATCCTTGAAATTGCATTAGTCTTGTGCAAAATTTCAAAATACAAGGTGAGTTCATACAATTACATGCATGATAAGCACTGATAGCCCAAAACTCCCTTCCTTAACAACTTGAAAACTCCCAACAAATTCAGGAGAAGATTTGACAGATTTTCCCCTACATGAGAAGATTTCTCCTATTTGAAAATACAAAATGAGACCTATATATAGGCACTAAATGCTTGAGACTCTCATCCCAAACCACTAGTTGTATTTAGGAAACCCCCAAGAATCTTTGCAAAATGACAGATGTCATATAACAAACTTCTTCTAGAAGCTTCTTGAAAAATCTGTTAGTTGTAGGGTGGGTCCCTTTGGATTTGGTTGTAGTGGATTTTCTACACCTCTCTTGATTGTATGTTGTGTCTCCTCTCTCTTTCCTAGGTGCTTCATGAACTGGGTGCCACTTTTCCTGGGTTGTCGACAGTGTCAGTTGTTCACATGCTAGTGTCAATGGTTGAGGTCATGCCTGCTACTGTGATGGAGGCCCTGAACTAGAACCTACCTTTGTCGATTCAACATGTGACATTGGTATAAATCTAATTTGAATTTCCCACTTGTATATATCTAGCATGCCTCTCTATTCCTTTCCCACAAGAACATTACACAACTATGCATCCAAAATTTTCCCTTTCAAGGTCATGACTCACTCATAATCCACTTTTCCTTGTTCCTTGAAAATGTTCTTCAACATGAACGAAAGTTTAAAATGATCTTCATATAAATTCATGATATCCGTCCCTTGAAATGGGTGGTCCTCCTCCCCAAGGCCTCTCTGATCTTCCTTAATACCATTCAGGATTTTCCATAAAGGATTCCTTGGAATACAAATCTCCACACCCATCAAAGAAAGGTCTGAACTTTATCTTATACAAAATTTCATGTTTATCTTTAAAGTATTGCACTTCATTAGACCTTTTTTATGCTTTCTTTTCTATCAATACTATCAACTTTTTCTTCCTTTTTAATTTTTCAGCTCTGGCTGCTAGATGAGATCTACTGAGATTTTCCTTTGTAACTTCTTCCCTGCACATGCAATTAAGAAAATTTATAATCACTCCAGCCTTGTTCGAGGTTTCTCCAATAATACCCTTGAGTGTATTCATTTCCTTGCGGGCCACCATGGCAACTTATATATTTTCCTAGACCAACTCCAAGTGATCCCAATGTTTGTCTACTAGCTTCATGATTTTATCCCAAATGATCTGTTAGATGACTTGAATGAGGGTTTTTTTTTTTATGTTTTCTCCTCGAGACTTCTACTTTAACATCAAAATTTTTATCGTACTCCTAGGCTCAATACATTTCCATTTTGTTCCCGTCAATCTCTTCTTCTTTAGCTTTCAATTCCTGCTTGCATCTTGAGAGCAAAGCTTGCGTCTCTTCGCATCCTCTAAAACAATTAAGGTTTTTACCCGCCAAACTAGCACATCCAAGGTTTGTTGAGACTACATAGTCTCATATTTCTTCTCTTTCGACCCTTGGACTTGCAGCTCTAGTAAGATAATCTAGTTCTTCTACTCCTTTCTCTTTGTAAGTGTATTGTGCAGCTTAACCCTTAACTCTTGGTTCTCTTTCTCCATTGTTGCTAGATAAACTATTTGTATGGGATATGTATCTTGAATCTTGAGTTTTTTCTACATCGAGGAAATTTCCCTATCCTTTTACTCCAATATCTCCTTATATTTCTTAAAATCCCTAATGTGGCCAAATGTGTGATTTTATCCTCTAATTTTTTAATTTTCATCTTCTTGGTCCTGCCAACCATCTTCTCATATTTCAATTGATTTTTGGCCTTGGCATTTGTCTAATGAATTTGTTTGTGTACCAAGAGGGTCACTTGTAAATTAAAGTCCATGAGATTAGTCTATGGAATATTATTCACATGTAAGAACATTTGATGCAATTGTTAGTCTAACGTGGACATCATATTCTCCACTTTAGATTACGACAAGACCATCCTGAAAAATCCCTTTTCATAACCCATTTCACTATTAAGCCACATGGGAGGAAGTGGTTGGTTCTTTCCTATTCTAATGTGTCCCTTCCTCTCTTTTGAGGCTTTCTTGGTTATTTTCATGAACTACTCTACAATTGAAACATGTCTAGGATTAAAAAATTCCCTGGAGTATATACAACTGACATAAAGGAAGAAATATAATTAAATAATCCTTGATCGTTTCATAGCTTATTGACCATGGGTAGCCACACATAAATTGGTAATAAAGTATTGTGTTCATCAAACATTCTGGGTTCCAAATTCTCTAGATAAGGGCATTGTTGATCGATGAACAATTGGACTAGATAACTTGGTAGAGAAAGGACCTTCCCTCCCCAAACACTATCATATGGTAGTGTATCTCATCTGACAGAAACTAAGGGAAATCAAATTTGGTGCAAGCCTTGGTGGTCAGGTGACACAAGCATACCAAGAGACCTAGGATGGTTTTGGTTTAATAGATATCAGTGTTAAGATCCAGGACTTGGGAAGCCATGGAGAAATAAAACTTTGACATGGAGTCAAAAGTCGTGATGTGGTATGGGGGATGACTAGAAGGACGGACCACTCCTCCTTGGACAAAATTGTTAACCATTTGTTGTTGGACTTTTGGTGTGGCACTAATCCACTTTACTTTGATTTCCTCTTTATTTAGCCTCTGTAAGTATTTCCTATCAGGAAATTATAACATGTCTGCAATGGCCTCCAAAGTTATTTTAATTATTTCCTTGTCATCTTTGGATAAGACAATCATTATTTTGTCTAGTAGGTACCTATGTGCACACTAAGCTACCATCTCCATTAAATGGAACACTTGTGGGAAAATAATGAAGACTACATTGGATGCATGCATATTATTATGATATCTTATCACTTCACTGGTGTTCGACACATTATAAATGGGTATCTTCATATCATTCAAAGTTAACATTGGGTCTAGGACATTTTCTTGTCCATCAATAAAATCTGGTTCTTTGGCTTTCCCTTTTGTCTAGACATTAGCAAAACTTTTAGTTGACAAGGAATCCATTGGAATAGGGGAAACTTATTGAGAATATCTTGATGAATGAAGAAGGATAATAGGGAAAATGAATATTTGTAAGGATTAAAGAGACAACAAGGATGTGCCATGTGGAAAAAAGGGATTGGGTGAAGGTTGGAGGGAGAATCTTCTGAATTTGAAAATTTAGACATAGTGAAACTAGTCGACGCACGCATGAAAGTCAAATTTGAGGTCTCGTGGGAAAATTGAGCTGGAATTCGACATGTATTGAAGTAAATTATGCTTGGGAATGCATCAGAGGGGTTAATTGAGTGACATAAGGAGTTAATTTGTGGAATGGAATATTTCTCGTTGTGAAGTGCATGTTTTTTCACAAGGGGCTAGGGTTTGTCTTTTAAGGATTGACCTGTGTGGATTTGGCAAGAACTAGTCGTTAAAATGTTTATTTCATAGGAAGAAGGACAGTTGGTGGTTTAAATTCATTAATTGGAACTTTAAACACATGGACTTTAGCAAATGAGTTCAATTGTGCGCATAAGCTTAGTGTTGGCATTATGGCATATGTGTTGTCCTTGATGACAACCTACTTGACAAATATGTCCTTGATATCAACAATGGTTATAATATTATTATTATGGAACTAATGTAGATGACAAGAGTATTTGTATAGGTATTTCATAAACGAGGAAGTGTATTAGTAGCAATGTTATAGGTTTCACTTGAAAGAATATGAAAATGTGAAGTTTGAAAAAGTATACATGACCCTTGTGAATAAGAGTTGTGTACATATGCAGGCTATGTGAACAAAATTTGTGTACATAATCTGAACCATGGAAAATAGAAAACCATGATCTATTACCATGGTAAGCACCCATAGTATTATGCTGACAATGTCTAATTGATCATGTAAACAAATACCAACAACATTACCAAGGGTTTTTCCTATGTTATTTGTAACACCTTCATCCCACATCTACCCAATTAACCAGCCAACCAGGGTAAATATGCAATGATAGGCCACTATAATGGGATTCAACCTCCTAAGTCACCTTAAGGAAGTGGAATCAATGGAAACACACCACATCTACCTTCCACATTAGCGACAAAACTCCCAGGAGCCATCCCAACCACTCAGGTAACCAGCCTCTGAGACTAGCTAAATTTTTAATGAATCAAACCCTTGGATGCTCCCTTGATATGGAAAAGGGTTCATCTGGGAGGCTCTAGAAGCTCCCAAAGAAAGGGAAAGGGAGCTTCTGGGAACTTGTTTCCCCATTTTTGTGCCTGTGACTTCAGGATTTGTGCCACTTTTTCAGGCCTAGAGCCCAAATCACTGCTCAGAACTCAACGATAGGTTTATAAATGAAATTTCACAGCGAAAAAATGATACATTTGTGAAAACATCAACAAGGACTAGACTAGACCCCTACTGGCCATAATAGACATTTCGTCAAACATCTCACAAACATGAAAGCTGCAGGTCTTAATAGCAAAAATGAGCATAGGGATCTCATACTTATCTGAGAATTGCTAAGAATCATTTATGCCTCAAGACATTAGCTTCAATTTCATCTATTAGGCCATAGATACATTTTTCATTCATTTACAAGTAAAAATGTGATGAGATCCATACATACTTACTCTCATAATACATGTTCATAACCAGCATAATAACAACATAAATACAAAGGAAACAACAACCATATAATCCACATATAAACCAGTATAATACTCATGAATTAAAAAGGAGAAATAACCTCATATTAATGATGCAAAGGCCCAACTAGTTTTGGGACTTCCATGAACCACCCGACCATAGATTGGCTTAACCAAATATTTCTTTCAGCGAATCGCCCTCGTGCCATATTCCAAGAATGAATGTGGGACTTAAAACCAAACTCAACCAGGGATTCCCAAGGCTATACCACCTCACCCTCATTAATAGAACCAATTTTTACTGCAATCCATCCTAGATCACTAGGCCATAAAATAAGCATGGATGCCACCATATTTCTCCACCTACACCATGAGGAATTTCCATGTCTCCTAGTCTCTAGGCTTTACCGCAATCCACATCGGATCATTAGGCCTTAATTGAGACTCCACCCTCTAGGATTAACCATATATCCCTCCATTAACTGGTTGAATATTCCTAGGCCCACCGAGGCACACAATACTTGGCTTTAACACAACCCACAGTCTAGTTCAGGGGTCACTAGGCTAGTGGTTTTACCGCAATCCACATTCTGGTTCAGGGATCACTAGGCCATGTGTTCTTTCTTTCAGAGATCCACCTCACTCAACTTTGAATCCATCCATCAATCAAGCTCAACCAAAACATGAGAACCCCATCACACCATGGCTATCCGTAAATGGAAAGGCTAGGCTGAAAACACTATCACACATAGAAAAACTCATGCCATGACAGCAAAGAACCACATGTAATACCATGCATTCCAAATCAAGCTAGTAAATCACACATGAAAATCGATACCTGCAAAGACTCCTGATGTAAGTGCTTGATCCTACTCTTCCTTGCTTTCTCATTCCTTCCTCTTGCCTTCTTGGCCTTTCTTGATCCAATGCCAAAGTGCTCCAAGAAAAATCTAACTTTCCAAGATTGAGAGAGAGGGAGAGAATAATGAGAAAGATCCAAAATTGAACTGACAAAAGATTACACTGACCAAGACTACCCACTAGTCCTTAGAATCCTTTTTATCAATGAGGCCTCTATTTTCTTCAATTTCCATTATTTTCCTTCATTTTCCTCCTCACATGCAACCTGTGACCTTTTACCTTCCTTTTCTCCTAATTTCCATTATTTTCATAAATAAATGTGCCAAAAATTCCATTTGCCTTTGCCAATTTCCATAGCCATAATAAACTGAATGAACACCCACTAGGATGTTTTGTGCAACATTCAGCTTGGAATACGTGTCCCATGGCCTTGGTATTGTTTTCCATTTATTAACTTTTACATGGAATTTTGACAAGGGTTGTTACCGAACCCTCCCCCTTGGGGAAACACCATCCTTGGTGTTTAGTGACACCTATAACAAGAAATATTGTTGCAATCGAACATACTACCCATGAAGCTTTATAAATTATCTCATTGCAGTGTTTACAATGATCATCATTGAAACGTGACAAACATACCGTTTAATATAGATTTATAACACAACTCATTATGGTATTTACAATAACAATCACATATACACACATACACATTTTCTTCACCCAAAAAATAATTATACTGTCTATGGAGCTTTGTAACATAGCTCATCATAGTATTTATAATGAACACCATTGAAACATGACAAACATATTGTTCACTAGAGATTTATAACATAGCTCATTACGGTATTTACAATAACCACATATACACATATGCACATTTTCTAAACCAGCAAATCAAAGCATGTGATGCCTGCATCAACAACAAGGGAAAGTAGAGGCTTACACCTCCACCCTCAAAAGTAATACCAGGATTCACCTCCTTCCTAGGAATTCCAAGATCCACTGTCAAATAAAATATGTATTTGATGTCTAGCGCTACGATCCCATGCCACATGTCCACTCAGTGAAAAAATATCAACTCATTGTTCCAGGGCACACTCCTAATGTGAATCTGATTCCATATTGCAATGATAATGACTAAACAAATCCATCCCTTTCCTTCCCTTCTCTGCTATGCAGTTCCTCAGGAAATCCAATCACCCCTTCCGTGCAGTCACTCACCTTCCAAGTTCCCTGACATCCCCTATCCTAGGTGATCCATCCATTGGAAAGGCTTCCTCACATTGAAAGCTCAAACAACCAAGGTAAATACCTGCCTGAAAACCATCATACCGGTCATAGCATGCTCATGGAAATCAATGGACACTATTGGGTACTAGTGTCCTATAATGGCCCTGTTCCTGAATTGCTTTACCAACATAATGTTTCCTTTTCTAATTCCTTTTGTTTTTGCTACTACTTGCAATTAGTTTCAACCACCCAACTGGGCATTTTCGTGCTTCATGTAGCAAGCACATAACTTCCATTAGTTTTAAAATAAATTGAAATAAATTCACATCATACCTCATTGGTAGCTCGTCAATAAGGTACACTTGTAATCCTGTTTACTTCCTATCACAAGAAGTTAAACTAGCATCTTTGATCAAATCAGTATGCATAAACATATCACATCAGGTTAGCTAAAAACACAACCATCATAAGTCAAAATCATGAATCACATTTACCCATCCTTACTTTTTCCCTTGTTATTTTTGCACACGCACCATATTGGTTTCCACGCCCGACAAGCACCTAGTGAATTTTCTTCTCTTCAATCACTTACACATACAAAATGTACATCACAACACATACATCCACACACAGCCTACAACATCACACAATGCATACACCTACACCTGATATACATCACGACACATACACCTACACCTAATATACATCATGACACATACACCCGCACCTCGTCTACAACACAACACAATACATGCTCCTACATCTGGTGTACAACACAATACACATATGTACACATAGTACAAAACAATGAATACACATGTCATGATGCCACAACTACTAAATGCACATACGTAGTACCACATGTACACAACACAACATGTACGACATGCACATAATACCACATGTACAACATGCACACAACACCATATGTACATAGCACTGCATATAAAACATGTACATAGCACCATATGCACACAACATGGAATATCCATCATGCACATATTACAATATGTACACAACCCCACATATCCAACATGTAAATAGCACCATCTATACCCAGCACTGCATATGCAATATGCACAAAACACCATATCTACAACAGGCACTCAACACCATAGGGACAATCACTGAATATACAATATGCAAAACATATACACAACAATAGCACTGCACATCCAAAACCACACTATCTCTACTAAGCAACCTTGCTTCCAGTGTCTCTCTGCCATCCATGCTTATCCTAGCATGCCGCAGACCATACTTCTTTCATTCTGCTAATGTATCCCTCAGTATAGCCTTTCCATGACACAGACATAATATAATCACATAATATCAACTCATAACCACATGATATTGGCCTCGTAGATTTTTCAAGACTAATATTCCCACTTGATTCGTCATAAACCAAGAACCTCTTCATGTCATTCACCTGCGTAAGCAATCATTCCTCCAAAAAAATGATCCCTAACGACCCTTTCAAACATCAACATACATACATACATATATACATATAAACATTAGCATAAAAACAATTAGGATCCATGAGGACCCTGTTAGACATTACATACATACATACATACATGTATACATATATAGACATCAACATAACCATGATCACAACATAATTACCATATATCATAAGGTTAAGATTGAGAGAACTCCCTTTATTTTTTCACTCCCTTTATTTGTTCACAACATGCACAACATTGAGAACAACAATTCCCAACATAGCCAATGTATCTGATGCCTCAAATATATTTACTTTACCTTTCCCGATTTCCTTTCTCATGATTGTTCTGTCATCATTCATTTATCCCAATGGACCCAACCAACTCAACCGACTATTATATTCTTTCCTTCAGTTTCCCTTATACATGCACCCACTTCATCTGAGTCTTACATTTCTTGTTGTATTTCATTAAGCTCTCCCCTAGCTGCACCAACTTTCCTCTTTCCCAACCAATTCCCAAGACTCTCAAACATAAAAGGCAAGAACAAGAAACAAACAATAAGCAAACCATGAAAACCAATAACAATACGACATCACAAACAAAGTGGTATGGCCATATACCAAACGTAAACAAATCCAAAATCAAGCACAAAAAATCACAAAATACCAAAATCACAAGAATAGCAACAAACACCATGAATCAATCCACATGGTTCCCAAAGCCTCCAAGGGAAAGCCCAAGTTGGGCCTCCTTCACAATTTTATTGAAGTCCCTTTTTCCATGCAATCCTTTGCATCATACTACCATAAACACATAACTTTCAATGCATAAATAAACATAACAGTACACAAGTTACCTTATCTTATTGTGCCAAGCACGCTGCCTTGTAATGAACGCATCCATGTCATCTCTCAAGGGACTCCAATTCCTTGATGGATCCAACTATAATTAGAAACTATCTAATATACCTGTCAAACACATTTCAATGAATATAACATTATCCACATAATTTTAGACAAATTAGGGTTAAGAAGACTTCTTCCATGCAAAGCACTCATTCATTTGGAATTGCAGTTTCCAAACATAGACAAAGGAATTCTCACCCAATTCCTTTATTTTTACCTTTACCTTACTGGAACTGAGTGTTACTATGTATTGTCACATCACCCAATTGATAGTTATATAAACTAAGCATGTTTCATGCAACTGTTCACACAGGTCAATCACATGTTCCAAATATCAAGGCAACATATCTATTACTTGGAAATCAACCTTCACCAAGTCTAACAACCATGTCATAATCAAAATCCACTCACATTCATTAGTCATAATACATAATGTTACACTCAAGTACAATTCAGCTATCTCAAGTCATATGTGTTGGTATGACCACCTTAAAACACGATCATTTCTTCATGCAATCTTACATACACATACTCATATCATGCAATTAATCAAACATTCAAACAAACTATAAACATACCATGTTAGATAAATTAACTAGAAGACATAATAGACACCAAACACTCAAACACCAAATAGACAACATAATTAAGCAGTCAAGCACCAAATTTATGACATAAGCAAGCTCATACCTTAATGTATCTCAAGGGAGGCTATCTTGTTTGCACAATCAAGCTAGATTAGCACGATAAACTTCAAAACATATCAAATCAACCATAAATAAGGTCATGATATCCATAATAGTGCTAAAATTTTCACATCATAAACTCTTAAACAATTTTTATTCTTGCATAACAATCACATATGCACCGTATGTCTAGATTAGTACAACATAATATCACAAATATTTTGACTCATACCTGAATGTCATAACCCTAACCATTTGCATAGGCTAATCCAATTTAGCGTGATACATATAACATCGAGATCTTAGTTGCAATAACCCTAATCATCAAGTTAACTAACATATAACAACAACAAGTTAACATATAACATACTCATCAACAACATACAACATAATCATAAATTTCACTATCATATAACAATCAACAAGTTAACATATAACATAATCATCAAGTTAACTAACATAAAACAACAACAACAATTCATATAACAACAAGTTACTATATTTCATGACTATATGACCATGCTGATTTACTAACACTAACATGCATGTAACCATAATAATAATAGAATGGAAAGCATATAAACAACCCTAATGCTTATAACAACCATTAACCACATACCTGCATGCCAAACATACAATACCTGTATGGCGATCTTCTTCTACCCCAAAGTCTAGTGCTGCAACCTCACTCTAATGGTCTGCATCTCTTGCTTTATCTCGGTCAACACATTCGAATCATAAAAAAACAACTATGTCATGATGACATAACTACATACAATGACATCACAATGCATATCTAACCTATTATGCATGTATAACCATAACCATAAAAATGCATGCACAATAACCTATAGACACTAACATGCATAACAAATTCATATACAACTGACATGCATTCATGACTAACGAATCACAACAACAACATCATCAACTTCCACATGGAAACAAAATGACAACAATGACCACCACCATGAATACACAACAAGAACATAGTCCACAAACACAAAGAACACATATGCAAATGACATGCATGCATGACAAACGCATTCCTCCCATCTAGTTCAAGGGTTGAACCATGCTCTGATATCACTCGAAAAGAACAGAAAATAGACACCACCCAAAGAGAGTGAAACCCACTCTTACCACTTTGGAACACCCTCATCCCACATCTACCCAAGTAACCGACCAACCGGGTGTTATAGACATTTTTGTGCCTTGCATCACTGAGCATGAAATGTCAATAATCAAGGGATCCAAAGTCCCTAAACATGTTGTTCCTACCCCTAGAGGAACAAGGCCAGCAAACCACAGCACTTAACAAAAGTTCTCCACCTGAAAACACTCAAAAACAAGGCAATTCTGGATCATGTCAACTGCTCCACTGAGCATCTGCGCTGAATGTCAACTGCTCCACTGTCTACCTGCGTTGAATGTCAACTGCAAAGAAGGCTACCTGCGCTGAGCGAGTTTGGACAAGTGGCAGAGTCATTCCTCAAGGTGTCAATGCCCAGGAAGCTTCCAAAATGACACTTGGATCAGGGAATTCGACTGGTGATGAGTAAGAGGTTCCAAATCTCCAAGTGGAAGCAAGGACCTCCAAGTGGACTCAAGAACTGAAGTGGGAGAGGACACTAGTCAGTCTCAGGCCAGTCTCAAGCTGACTCATCCTCTCTCCAATATCCCTATATATAGATCTCTTCTACATGGGATCAAGGAGGCTGGAATTTGGTATTTGCAAAGAATTGTTGTTGGTTTGTGGCTAGAAACATTGGGTGTGTTATGCTTTGAAGGGATCTGAAGAAGGAATTCCATTCTGCTGGGAAGGAGATGCTGGGTTGGAGCCCTATGGGTTGTATCTCTTCCTGAACCCTGTTACTTTCAATAAAGCTATCTTGATTCTTTCCTATATGCTGGTGTATTTTGTATGATTGCATTAGTATATTTGATTTACTTCTAATCCTGAATCATTTATGAATATGTATATTTGCCTTTGTATTGTGTTCTTCTCTTGTTGCAAGTAGTTATTCTCTTGTCACAAGTAGTTGTTCTCTTGTGATCTCGTGGGATTCAAGTAGCTGTTCTCTTGATCAAGCGAGGAAGAAAGTAGCTGTGGACATACAAAGAGAAGAGGATCTAGTTCGAGGGACAACCGAAAGACAACGGTAAGTCTGCCGATCTCCTCTCTTTCATATTTCATAAAGGAAGAAATCATGATAGCTGTATTCGTTTGTTGCTAAGGCGCTGTCACACCTTAGGTGGATAGGATCGTCCTGCATAGGCATTTTTCCCCACAACAAATTGGCGACTCCGCTGGGGAAGAACTTGTTTATTCATTTCATTTGTGTTTCCGTCATTTGTTTACTTCATAGACTTGACAGCAACTCTTGAACTGCATCTTTCCCAGATGCAAAGTAAAAGTTGCTACTTTGATCCAGTATGTTGGACTTGTCTATGATTTAAACTAGATCCACAAATGATTTGATTGATCCTTGTGATAGTCTTTAGTACCCTATCAAATCATCCCTCTGTTTATACCTTGCTTGTGTTTCTGATTTGGCCTGAAACAGTTGATTTTTGAGCATTTTGTGACCCAGAAACCAAGAGAAACGAGAGTTTCTCTCTTCAGCGCAGGCACTGTGAAGGCAGTCTGCATTTCAACGCAGGTCCCAAAGGGGCTACCTGCGCTGAACCAGTGTGGCCTTGTGCAACTGGGGTTCTTTGTCCTCTTTTGCCCTGTTTTGATCTCTGTTTTTGCAGCCTTTAACCAGCATAGGTGCTAGTCTGATAACCCTTTTCTTTGCCTGAATTCCGCCCCAATTTTTGTACAAAAAGATTGTGAATGTTTTTATGTGTTTGTGGCGTCATTTACAGTCTTCCTTTGCATGAGTAAAGTAGTCTTTCTGTAGCCTTTGATTCAGATATGATTGAAAGTGATCTTAGAAGAGAGTTCATTGGTTGTTTGTTCAGATTGATTATAGTTTTACTTTTGCTTATTGGTTTGAATTTGTTCTTTTCAAAGTATCAAAACGAGTCTTTATTTCGAAAATCGCAAAGTGATTGTAATCTCTTCTACCCTTGTTGATTTCGAAGAAAGTGAACTTGTTTATTTTGATCATTGTAAAAGCAAATTCAAAGTTGTGCAAAAAGCTTTCTTTGTAGGCATTTATACTAAGAAAGTGAAAACAAACACCTGCATTGTGCATTTTGCATTTGATAAGTTTGCATGTTGGATTTAGGGAAAGTGCATTAGAGTGTGCTGATTGCTCTTTGAGAAAAGATAGTCGCTCTCTTTTCCCTTAGTAGCTAGGATTTTCAAAGTTGAAAGATTGTAAAGCTTGCTTATCATCTTAGACTGCATTTAGGAAGTTGTATCATACATCTCGTGGTGAACCTTGAAAGGAAAACTTTAAAAAGATCAACCTAAAATAAACTGAATGAACCTAACAACGCTTTGTAACATAACGCACAACATAGAGGTCTAGGCTAGAGACGTGTTCCGGCGTCGTTAAACATAGTGACTGTCGATCTCGAAGAAGGTGGGTGATTCCTCCTGAGAGTCGGTGGCGCTAATACGGATTGTGCTCCCACGTACCGTCGCGTATATATTGGGAGACCCCTATAGGCATATATCTTTTATCCTTAGGAAGTCGTGTCGGCCGCCCTACTGATCGCAATGTAGTGAACACAACATTCACGAAGATCGACCACCCGTACCGTAAAAAGTATTCTGTGGTTTTGCGAAAGGTTTGGCACACCCTCTGCCTAGATCTCCAGAGCAGTTCCTTTTGGCCTTTTTCAGAATCTATAACAGAAAAAGTCCATCCGAGCATTTGTCACTTCGGGCTCGCTAAAACATCGAAGGAGACTAGAGTCATCTTTAGCTTTTTCTCGACTCTTTAAAACTGAAAAAGCAAGTTGTGTCTAAAAGCGTCGTTAACAATTTATTTTAAACGGAACAATCACCCTTTAATTATGCGTTGATCTTTAGGTTGAAAAGATGGAGCACACCAACCAAGGAGTTCCCTTGGGTGGAAATCCTAGTCCCTTCTCCTCTTGGGGAGATGTTGGTGCGCCCCACATGGCCACATTGTCGCTTCCAGGACTGACAATTGGCCTACCAGTTTGGCTCTTTTCGACCAATGTCGTTCAGAATACCACCACTCCTGAACAGTCGAGTCAACAGTTAGATCAGACAAGAGTTTCCTCCCAGCCTTCCACTTCATCTTCCTCCCCTCCTTCCTCTTCGCTTAACGGAACTGGTCGATCAAAAAATCGGGTTCCTAAGGAGAAGAAGGAGAAGAAGAAGAAAGAAAAGAAGAAGAAGGAGCCTAAGGCGATTGGGGGCAAACAAATGTCATCTAACAAAAATCCACATACCGCACTTGTAAGGCCTAAATCGCCATGCATCATATGCAGGGGAGACCACTTCCATAGAGATTGTCCCTGTATCCCACGGATACTAAGAGACTGGTCCCCCCGTTTGCACAATTCGGGAGCATCGACCTCTGATAGCCATGTCGACTGCTCACCGTCAACTAGTGGGAGTGAAGCTCTAGGACAGAATGGGAAAGTTAAATTTCCCTGCAGACTGTGTGAAGGCGATCACGCCATCCACTGTTGTCCCTTCTTAGACGAGGCAAAAAGAGTTCTGGAAGATCGCCCGATTTTACGAGCAAATCTTCCTCCTGGATATCAAAGACTCCTGCCAAGTCCCTCACTAGTTGAGAATCCGGCTGAGCCACTTAGATGGTCAGCCGAAGCACCTGTCATTGAAGAAGAACCGTCTGGATCCATGTCTGACGAAAGTCAAAAGGTTGATACGGCAGTTGACCCGGCTTTGCCTTCAGAGGCTCCATCTTCAAATGACACCATCACAGAGGAGAATACAGACGACACCATCCAGGTTCTCTTCATCAGCACTGACTCTGATGATCAAGGGGGAAATGCCACCATTCCTTTGTCGCAGGAAGGAAGTTCATCAGAGCGCTATCCGGCCGTATATTCGGTCCCACCACCAAGCAACCTGGTTGTGTCCTTTGATTGGAACCAACTAGGCAGACCCCGGTTGCCAGCCAGTGTGCCATTCAGAATTATTTGTCAAATATACAGAATGGTAATGGCTGGCACTATCATTGATGAGGGGGCATCTGTGAGTATCCTTTCCTCTATTGCTTGGAAAGCGCTTGGTTCGCCGGCGCTTTTACCTGAGATGAGAAATCTATCAGGTTTTGATAAAGGAACCAGTCGACCTTTAGGGATCCTCCCCAATGTGCCTATAACATTGAAAGGGAAGACCGTTCAAATGAACGTGATGGTCGTTCAAGGACCCTTGGATTATAACCTACTCCTTGGACGAGACTATATATATTGCATGGGAGCTGTAGTCTCCTCACTCTTTAGAGTAATGTGTTTTCCGCATGAAGGAAGAATGGTCAAGCTCGTGGACCAACTTTCGTTTCCCAGATCACACATCGCAAATAGTCTTGTGCCATCCCTAAATGGTCTATTCATGCAAGAAGTGTCTCAACCCATGGTCCGTCCTCCTGATGAGCGTGAGTAATCCGGGAGGATATGACTGGAACCCAGGGGGCATGCATCCTGGCCTGCTTCGGCAGGGAAACTTTGGGTATAGGGTAGGTTTCCGCGGGAGAATATGACTAGTCCGTACCCCGTCTGTGGGTGGAAGAGGGGTTGTTCTGGGATAAGATTCTCTTGTCAAAGTTATGATAGGGCGGGGGGTCGTCACTCACCTTTGTTTATTTCGGTAGACATTGCCAAAGAAGTGTTTTGTTTGAAAGATTAACGAGACAATCTTTGGGTAACCTGAAAGAGGTAGGCCTCTCCTGGTAAAACAAATGTTTTATCTGCAAATTGAGGGGTAACCTTGAAACTCTGTTTTATACCTGGAGGCATGCAAACCTTTTGGAGTGCAAGCAAGGGGCGACTATTTATTTTTTAAATTTTTAGGTCCTCCCTTTAAACCTGTAGGTCTAACCCTTTAAACTCGTAGGATTAGCTGTTTCCGAACTTGCATAAAGAAAGGATTGGGAGCAAAGCTTAGTGAGATGAAGCTCCATAAAAAATAGAATCTTGATGAGACACTCTTATCAAAAGACTGGGTAATCGAGCAGTTTTAGCATAAAGTTCATGCTCGTTAAAAAATAAACGCAAGATCCGAGCAGTTTTAACGCGGTCTTCATGCTCATTAAAAAATAAATATAAGCAGTGAGCAATGTTTCCTCCAGAGTTTAAGCTCATTTTTATCTAAAAAATGAACCTATCCCAGTAAATAACCGCTGTGATCGTAAATTTATCAGCCATAAAAGCCTTGGTCGTGTTTGCACCTGCCACCTCCACTTTCATTTGGCCGATCATTCACCTCCATATGATTGTTTACCCATTTTGAGGAACAGCTGCGAAGAGTGATTTCACCTAGCCATCCTTGTGACACTGCCGTGATTGGAAAATTCCAACCTGTACCTGGAATCAGTTGCTATCCCTGTTTATCACTCGTTCCTCAAAAGACGAGTCTTCTTTAAGCTCTTTTCAACTGACTCGTAAAATATGAAAAGATTGCCGAGTTTTGGCCTTCCAGCCCGTTAAAGGACAGGAAGAGCTATCCCTCCTCTAGATTTTAATCTTTTTGGACCTGAGGGATTATTGCACAAAAAGATCGAGCGCTTGTTTTGTTCGGCTCGTTAAAGATATCGAAAACTCATCTCTTTTGTATTGTTTTATACTTTTTCAGACTTAAGGGATTAGATGACGAAAAAGGAATTGTGGAGTTAACTTTATGTACCTTTTCAGACTCTCTAAAAATGAAAAGGACCGAGTTATCCTTGTCGTTAGACTCGTTAAAATTATTAAATAGCGACAAACTTGTCTTTAGACGATAACGAGTTTCACTATCGCTAAGCTCGTTAAAACATAGCGATAGGCTTGCCCGAAGGACAGGTTATAGAACAAGCATATGTTATCCTCCTCAAGCTTGACAAAAATAAAGAGGTACTGGTCAGCAATGACTGGGGAAAAATTGGGAAAAATCAAGAAAACTTTGATGGTAGCAGGTCGCTCTTGAACATGACACTTTTCCTCCGTATCACATTCGGGTTGGGTTGTTTCATTCACCAGTCACATCACCATGGTCTTGCCATACCATCCATATTTGGGGTAATGCTACCGATCCATCGCATCAGTGTCGCCATATGTTCAAGAGAAGTCGTTCAGAAAGAGTCAACCGGGTCCCACCCACTGCCATACATTATCCTTCATCCATTCATGACTGCCACCCTGAATCATATGTCACAGATTGTTTTCACCTCCATTAAAATCATTAGCTCCGTTCCGTGTCACTGATGTGGGATTCATTAAGGCCCTCCTTTGACAGATCGCTCCTTATCGACATCAGCTCATTATCCAAGGAGTTGATCTAGGAACACCCCCTTCAGTACTTTGAAGCTTGCATGCCTCAATGGCAAGTTTCTCACTTCCAGCGACAGGTATACATCAATGACCTTCGACCAGAAGATTTTGCGTGGTGTTCGACGCCAAGTCCTTTATTCACACCACGTGAATTGTACTGCAGTACCTTGAGGGTCATTATCATTATCGGTGATTCCTCTCGCGCTTGTTAACAGTTTACATCATTGACCGGTAATCAAGCGATGTCTTTCCATGTTCGACTTCAGCGCAATTCTCACATGGATCGACTTGTACTTAGAGTGAAGATCGAACGAGTTTGAAGACCCCGGATCTAGTTTCATCCATCCGGGCTGCAATATATATTCAGGAAAAGTAAAGACATTTGACATGTACATCATTGCAACAGATGATCATCCTACTCAAAGGATGATAATTTCACTAAAATTATCAGTCTACCATCAGACGATCGTCTGTTCTATGTACCAAAATGAGTTTATAAAGCTGAGCATGGGAATGCCCGCCTCAGCTAGATCATGAAAGCAGTATGAATCATAATGTATTGTATTGTATTTTATTACAGGTCTCCTCCCAGCAAATGGATGAACTTCGGACCCTCCTGGATAAAGCATTTCACCCGATAAACGGCCTCATACTTTAGGGGGCAACTGTTATAGACATTTTTGTGCCTTGCATCACTGAGCATGAAATGTCAATAATCAAGGGATCCAAAGTCCCTAAACATGTTGTTCCTACCCCTAGAGGAACAAGGCCAGCAAACCACAGCACTTAACAAAAGTTCTCCACCTGAAAACACTCAAAAACAAGGAAATTCTGGATCATGTCAACTGCTCCACTGAGCATCTGCGCTGAATGTCAACTACTCCACTGTCTACCTGTGTTGAATGTCAACTGCAAAGAAGGCTACCTGCGCTGAGCGAGTTTGGACAAGTGGCAGAGTCATTCCTAAAGGTGTCAATGCCCAGGAAGCTTCCAAAATGACACTTGGATCAGGGAATTCAATTAGTAATGAGTAAGAGGTTCCAAATCTCCAAGTGGAGGCAAGGACCTCCAAGTGGACTCAAGAACTAAAGTGGGAGAGGACACTAGTTAGTCTCAGGCCAGTCTCAAGTTGACTCATCCTCTCTCCAATATCCCTATATATAGATCTCTTCTACATGGGATCAGGGAAGCTGGAATTTGGTATTTGCAAAGAATTGTTGTTGGTTTGTGGCTAGAAACATTGGGTGTGTTATGCTTTGAAGGGAGCTGAAGAAGGAATTCCATTCTGCTAGGAAGGAGATGCTGGCTTGGAGCCCTATGGGTTGTATCTCTTCCTGAACCCTGTTACTTTCAATAAAGCTATCTTGATTCTTTCCTATATGCTGGTGTATTTTGTATGATTGCATTAGTATATTTGATTTACTTCTAATCCTGAATCATTTATGAATATGTATATTTGCCTTTGTATTGTGTTCTTCTCTTGTTGCAAGTAGCTGTTCTCTTGTCATAGGTAGCTGTTCTCTTGTGATCTCGTGGGATTCAAGTAGCTGTTCTCTTGATCAAGCGAGGAAGCAAGTAGCTGTGGACATACAAAGAGAAGAGGATCTAGTTCGAGGGACAACCGAAAGACAACGGTAAGTCTGCCGATCTCCTCTCTTTCATATTTCATAAAGGAAGAAATCATGATAGCTGTATTCGTTTGTTGCTAAGGCGCTATCACACCTTAGGTGGATAGGATCGTCCTGCATAGGCATTTTTCCCCACAACACCGGGGTAAATATGCGATGAGAGGCCACTATAGTGGGATTCAACCTCCTAATTCACCTTAAGGAAGTGGAATCGACAGAAACACACCACACATATTTTCCACATCAGCAATAGAACTCCTAAGAGCCATCCCAACCACTCATTTAACCTACCCCTGAGACTAACTGGAGTTTTAGTGCATCAAACCCATGTACGTTCCCTTGATATGGACAAGGGTGCATCTAGGGGGCTCCAGAAGCTCCCACGACAAGGGTAAGGGAGCTTCTAGAGAATTGTTTCCCCATTGTTTTGCTTGTGACTCCGAGATTTGTGCCACTTTTTCAAGCCCTATTCCTAGGTCACTGCCCATTACTCAATGAAAGGTTTAGAAATAAAATTTCCCAGCAGAACAAAGCTATATTTGCAAAAATATCAACAAGGACTAGACTGGACCCCTACTATCCATGACATGCATTTCGCAAACATGTCACAAATATGAAGGCTACATGTATTAACAGAAGAATTGAGCATAAGTGTAACACCCCCTCTTCGCAGGTCCAACCAAGCTACCGACCAGCCATGGTAAACATGCGATGAGAGAGGTCACTATAAGGGATTCAACTTCCTTGGCGACCTTAAGGAAATGGAACTAATGGAACATATCAAACAAACCCATCCGCATTAGCAACAACACCCTTAGGAGACATGTCAGCCACTCATACATCCTATCCATGAGTCCCACTGATGATTTAAGCCTTTTAACCCCTAGTCACTCTCATGCTATAGGTAAGACAACGTCCAGAAGCCAAAATTGCTCGCACAAGCCTATGTACCAATGTCCCTGGACCCTTTTCAACAGAGTTGCGTCAGTGTCCCCAAGATTTGAGCCACTTTTCCAGACCAGAATCCTGGTCTTTGTCAAAAACTTGTTACAACCTCCAAAATCCATCAAAGACATGATGAAAATATAAACAAATAAAAAATAAACCTCAGGACTAGGCCTGAGCATCCCCAACTGAGACTAACATTCTGTCAAACACTTGGCATCAATGCAACCTATAGGTCTTGGATACAAGACAGAGCATAAATTATTGAAAGAAATTATGAAACACAACTAGAAGGATCAACACCTTCTCCACTGAACCTTTATAACATCAATTAGTTCTTGCATCCATCCATTTAACAATTACAAGTAAATAAATGAAATAACCATGAAATGAACGAGCAATATAACCATGCTTATAACCATCATAATACCATTTAAATATCATAGATGTGAAATCCATTAAATCCACATATAAATACGTGCAAAAGTAAGATAACTTAGCTTTTATTGATCATAGGTCCAACCAGGTTAGGGACTTCCACGTACCACCTGACCATAGACATGGCTAAACCAAATCTATCTTTCATCCAGTCACCCCCATGCCATATTCCAAGCATGAATGTGGGATCTCATAGAAAAACCAATCCAAGAAAAACCAAGGGAATCCAAAGGTTAAACCACCTCCACCCTCTTCAAATTGTGATCACACCAAACCCATTGCTCTGATCACAATAGAACTGAAATTGGAATGCCATTTGGAACCATCACTATCCTTGAGGAATTTTTCCATCTCCTTGTCTCTCAAGCTTTACAACAATCCAATCCAAGATCACTATGCCCTAAACCGAGACCAATCTCTCGGGATTTACAGCATTCCCAACCTGGATCACTAGGCCCTAAACCGAGGCTTCTCCCTCAAGCTTTACCATGTATCCCACCAAAACTAGTGAAGGGATTCTTATGCCTTTGGGAATGAAACTTGAAACCACCTTCACCCTAGATTCCAAAATCAATCTGGAAAACCAAAGCTCAAAACTGAGATAAACATCCCAACATACCATGGCATCTGAAAAAAGGCAAGGCTAAGCTAAAAACCATTGTCATAACCCATCAAAACCATGTCGCTGATAGCAAGAGTACCATACAACAACATGCAAAGTCATGCATGTCCAAACCAGATATGAAATAACACATGCAAAAGGATACATGCAGGTATTCCTGCTGAAGCTTCTTGATCCTACTTTTCCTTCATTGATCCTTGCTTTCCTTCATTTCCCTTTGCTTTATTTTCCTTCCTTGCTCCAAAGCTAGAGTGCTCCAAAAAAAACTCCAAGTGACCAAGAATGAGAGAGAGAGGGAGAGTAATGAGAGAGCTCTAAAATTGAACTAAAAAAAGGTTACCAACTGATCCTCAGAAGCCTTTTTATTAATGAGGCCTCTATTTTTCTTCATTTTCCATTATTTTCCTTCAATTTCCTCCTCACATGCAACCTATGGTCCTTCACCTTACTTTTATCCTAATTTCCTTTATTTTCATAAATAAATGTGAGAAAAATTCCTTTTTTCCTTTTAATGTCTTTGCCTTATCCTTTTCCAATTTTCGTTAGCCAAAACACACATCCATTGATTCCCACTAGAATATATTTTCCCAACAATCAGCTTGGAATAAGTGTCCCTTACTAGTGGTCTTATTTTGCCTTTATTAACTTTTATTACACAAACTTTTCACCAGGGCTATTATAGAACCCTCCCCCTTGGGGAACATTGTCCTCATTGTTAAACCACACCATGACCTCAGCAAAACCATTGAAAAGCAAACATACTACCCATGGAGCTTTATAACTCAGCTCATTGCAGTGTTTACAATGAAAGACTTTCTCATAAGAAAAACACCATGACAACATGAAAAGATAAAAACCATAATAACATGACACCCAAACCGCGTATTGGAGCTTTATAGCTTATCTCATGGTGATATTTACATCCATATACATATACCCAAACATCATCAAAACATATGCCAAACATATACCAACACCAAACCAAAACTGCTTTGCCTCAACCAACAAACAATGAAGGATACAGGGCCTGCATCTAATCCACCATCTCCCATGTAGCTTCTTCAGGCCCAAATTTCTTTCGCTGCACTTTAACTTGCTCTATGGCTCTCTTCTTGAGCATGAGATGTTTCTGCTGCAATATGCACTGAGGGTCTGACTAGAACTCTCCTTCTTTCTCCACCTGCAGTACAGACCAATCAATAACATGATCAACATCCTTTATATACTTCTTAAGAAATGAAATATGGAAAACATCATGGAATTTCATTGTTGGAGGCAGTGCAAGTCGATATGCCACTGGTCCGATCCTCTCAATGATTTTGAAAGGCCCACAATACCTTGGTGCCAAGTTGGCACATGAACCTATCCTAAAAGATATCTTCTTGGGCTTGATGCATAAATACACATGCTATCCAACCTAAAACACCTTGAACACCTTGTACTGATCCACATAACTCTTCTCTCTATCTTGTGCTACCTTTAGATTCTTCTTTATAACTTGCATTTCCTACTCCCTATCTACCAACATATTTGGTCCAATAAGTACCCTGTTAACTGGATGACTCCAACTGATTGGAGTGTTACAACTTTGCCCATATAATGCCTCAAAAGGACTCATCCTCAATGACTCCTGATAACCATTGTTGTATGTGAACTCAACCAATGGAATATACTCCTCCCATTTCCTCTACTGGTGCATCATGTACATCCTCAACATATCCTCCAAGATTTTGTTGACCCTCTTTGTCTATCCATCTGTTTGTGGATGATAAGTTGTACTGAAGGCCAAATTTGTACCCAAGACTGCAACTAGATCCTTCCAAAAATTGGAACTGAACTTTGCATCCATGTCTAACACAATATTATTTGGAACACCGTGCAGCCTCACTATCTCTCTAATGAACACCTGTGCTACCTCACTGGCTAAATATGTAGTCTTTACTGGAATGAAGTGAGCTACCTTGCTCAACCTGTCAACCACGACCATAATAGAATCATGTCACCTCACTGTCCTAAGAAGACCTGTAATGAAATCCATGGAAATGACCTCCCATTTCCATTCTATAATCACTATAGGTTGTAGTAAACCACTTGGATGCTTACATTCCACCTTGACCTACTAAAAATCTAAGCATCTGGTCACGAAGTCTACCACTTCCTTGTTCAGATTCAGCCAATAGTGGAACTTCTTCACCGTTGTCAATGTCTTCTAATATCCTGGATGACCTGAGTATGCCTTGATGCGAAACTCACTCAATATAATCTTCTTGAGCTCACTGCAATTTAGCACATAGATATTGTCTCCAAATATCCCCAAACCATCTTCCGTGAGACGATAGTATACATCCCGATCACCTGTACCTATACCTGTGATCTTTTGTAATCTGTGCATAATCTCCATGTATTTTTCATCCTATTGTCCTGCTTGCAAGATCCTATCCTGTAACTTTGTCCCGTAAGAGCTCATAGTTTCTATATGATTTACCTATACCTTCCTGCTAAGAGCATCAACAACTTGGTTCTCCTTTCCTTTGATGTATCTGATCTCAAAGTCGAACTCACTAAGGGTAGCTAACCATCTAGCTTGCCTAGAATTCATATTCATCTGGTCGAAAAAATACCTCAACCCACTGTGATCACTCATCAATTTAAACCTCCTGCCAAGAAGATAGTGCCTCCACATCTTCAATGCATGTATAATCGATGCTAACTTAAGATCATGTGTGGGGTGTTTTTTCTCATGCTCATTTAGTTTCCTTGACTCATAGCACACTACCTATCCTTCTTGCATGAGAACTCCACCAATTCCTCTCTTGCAGGGATCTATACACACTACAAACTCTTTGTCTGGATCCGCAATATTTAGCACTAGTGCATGTGTCAACAACTACTTAAGCTGCTCAAAACTACCCTCACACTCCTCTTTCCATTCAAACTTCGTATCTTCCACTGCAATGATGTGATAGGATATGAAATGCATGAGAAGTTCCTGATGAACCTCCTATAGTAACCCGCCAATCCCATAAATGATCTCATCTCATCCACATTCTTAGGAGCTTCCCACTCCATGATAGCCCTTATCTTTTTTGGATCCATTACTATGCCATCCTTAGAGATAACATACCCCAAGTAATGTACCTTAGGTTGAAAGAAGTTGCACTTGCTAAGTTTAGCACACAATTGATGCTCTCTTATTAATTTTAACACTGTTGCTAAATGCTTGACATACTCTTCCTCATTTTTAGAATATACCAATATGTCATCAATGAATATAATAACAAACTTGTCCAAATAAGGATGCAACACACTATTCATCAAACAACAACAAACTCATAATGCCCATACCTAGTCCTAAATGCAGTCTTGAATATATCCTCTTCCTTGATTCATACCTGATGGTATCCCAGTCTCAAGTTGATCTTGGAGAACACTGCTGCTCTCTTCACTTGATCAAAAAATCATCAATCCTCGACAAAGGGTACATGTTCTTGATTGTTACTTTGTTTGGCTACCTGTAGTCAATGCAAAATCTATAATAACCATCTTTCTTCTTCAAGAACAACATTGGTGTGCCCCAAGGTGATACACTCGGCCTAATGTACCCCTTGTCCAACATTTCCTTCAGTTGTAGCTTTAACTCAACCAACTCAGGTGTGCTCATCATGCAAGGTGTTTTTGATGCTAGAGCTACCCCTGGCACCAACTTAATAAAAAATTCTACCTCCCTATGAGGTGGCAACTCTGTAATGTCCTATGGGAATACATCCTGAAACTACTGCAAAACTGGGTACTTGATTAACACATTTGCATCCTCAACCTGCTTACCCTTGTCACTAGAAATGTATACTGCAAACATCACACAACCTTTTCTGTAGCTACACTTAGCCTGCATAGAGGTAACCATCCTAACTAATGTAGGCTTCTTCTTCCCTTGCAAAGTCCTCTTTTCCCTAATATCGTCCACACACTCAATGGCCTTATCGAAGCAATCCACTTTGGTCTTGTGAAGGTATATCCAATCCATACCCGAAAACATACTATACGATCCCAATGGCAATATATTGAAGTGTGATGTTGTAGGCATACCATTTAACTCAAATGTGCAACTCTTACCCAATGGTGAGCTTACTTCTTTGTGCTTGTAGCCAACTGTACTGACCAAGATTTTGCATGCACTTCTTTTCTCAAACCATGCTTATCCACCAGGTCATGATTAATATAACTATAGTTATATTTAGGATCAATCAAAATAGAAACAACTTGATCACAAACCTTATCGTCCATCTCAATGATATATGTCTGATAATCTTCCTGCCTGTTGTGCACAACTGCATAGATACGGGGAATTATATGACCAACATCACCAACTGTATGTGCCTCATAATCACTATAGATCTAGGGTCTACCACCACTTTGATACTACGTACAATCCCTCTTACGATGATCCTTACCACATATCCAACAATATAATGGTTCCCTACCACCGCCTCTAGCATGCTGCTCTTCAGGTCCTTTCTCAGTTGTATTGAATCTTGTGTAAGGAACTACATTTTCTTTCTCACTTGCACCTTGAGTTACTCCTCTCTTTGGTGTCCATTTCCCTTTATCTTTCTCATTTCTTTTTAAGACATGCTTAGGCTCAACTTTGCGCTTTGACTACTCATAACAATGCCTCAAATTTTATATGGCCTCATCCAATGATCTAGGCTCGTCGAACTCAATCTGGTCTTTTTATGCTACTAGAAATCCACTGATGAATCTTTGAACCTTTACCTTCTCCTCCCTGAGGTAAGGCACATATCTCAACAACTCCAAAAACTTGCTAGTATACTCCTCATTTATCATAGGACCCATCCGCAACTCATAAAACTCCTTAGCTTTGTCACCATAGTACCTCTCTGACAAGTACTTCTTCTTAAAGAGCCTTTAAAATGCATGCCAAGTCAAATCATCCTCATGTATACATTTTACATTCTTCATGTTTTCCCACCAAATATTTGCTTTACCTTTGAGACTAAAAGTGGCTATCTTTGCTTTCATATTTTCTGAATAATCATGCAATCGAAAGAATTTCTTCATACCAAGAAACGATGCCTATGCATTCTATGATTTCTTGATCTCTCCATCAAAGGTAGGTGGATTTTATTTCTTAAACTCATCTAGAAAGTATCCCCTATCACTCATCCTATAAGGATTATAACAATGATGATCATGATGCCTGTCAGAGCCAAAACTAGATTAGTACATGTGTCGATGACCTCTCTTATCCAGAGTGTCCGACAACCTGCCATATCCAATGTGTCAGATCTATCTAACCTATGTATACTAGGAGACCTACTACCATATGCCCCATTAGTTCTGCCCTCCTATCCATGGTTGATACGAAGTGGTCCCTATCGCTACAATTCTGACAAACTCTGAGGTAGTATTACATTCACCTCTACTTGTTTCTCTTGTTCTTGCATGATTTTGTTATTGCTACTTTGTAACTCCTTATTTATTCCTTTATGCTTCTAAATGTGTCTGCCAAGTTAGAAGAGTGCTCCACACCACACTGCCCATCTAATGCATAGGGAGATTCTATGTAGTCTACCACCTTGCTGGCCATCTAATCTCTTTCCTGCAAGGCATACTATGTCAACTAAACCAAATCATAATAAACCAACGTACCTTAGCATAATTTGGGGAGGATACCTTGTCTACAAGATCATTAAATCAGCATGATACATGTATAACATAATCATAACAACATATAGGCATGTATCAAATAAGTTTATCAACACATAAACATCATTCTAGCTAGGGTCCAGTTATCAATGCATGATATGACCTCATGCATGAAAACAGCCATTACTCCATTGTACACATTTCCACATGCAACTATTAACATGCATAATCAATGTCTAATCAACTACACATACATATGAATTCAAGTAGTCGAGCATAAGTGATCAATTCTTATAACCAACCTAAAAGACTGATACATGTAATCAAACAACCAAGAATGCAACTTAACATACAAGTTTGTAATTAAGCTGCATATAATCATATAACCAGTCATATACTTCTAAAGATGCATTCCACAAAATCAACATCAAGATACTCATGGTAACCTTACTACAATCATGATCAACATGATGCAATGCAACAAGCACACTGAATGCAAGTGTAAGAGACACACATGCAACTGTCATGCATGCATCACCAAGCACCTTCACCCAAGAAGAGTGCAACCATGCTCTGATACCAATGTATGATATAAAATATGACCCAAAGAGAGTGAAACCTAGCTCTGATACCAATATGTAACACCCCCTCCTCCCAGGTCCACCCAAGCTACTGACCAGCCGGGGTAAACATGCGACGAGAGAGGTCATTATAAGGGATTCAACTTCCCTAGAAACCTTATGGAAATGGAACCGATGGAACATATCAAACAAATCCATCCACATCACCAACAAAACCATTAGGAGACATGTCATCCACTCAAACATCCTGTCTCTGAGTCCCACTGATGATTTAATCCTTTTAACCCCTATTCCCTATCATGTGATAGACAAGACAACGTCCAAAAGCCAAAGTTTCTCTCATAGGCCTATGTGCTAATGTCCCTGGACTCTTTTTAGTAGACCTATTCCAGTATCCCCGAGATTTGAGCCACTTTTCTAGCCCAACAACCCAGCCTCTTCCCAAAACTTGCTACAACCTCCAAAATTCATCAAAGACATGATGAAAATATATAAAAATAAAAAATCAACGTCAGGACTAGGCCTGAGCATCCCTAACCGGGACTCACATTCTGTCAAACACTTGGCATCAATGCAACCTACAGGTTTAGGATACAAGACAGAGCATGAATGGTTGAAAGAAATTATGAAACATAAATAGAAGGATCACCACCTTCTCCATTGAACTGTTATAACATCAATTAGGTCTTTCATCCATCCATTTAACAATTACAAGTAAATACATGAAATAACCATGACATGAACCAGTCATATAACCATGCTTATAACCAACATAAAACCATATAAATATATGAGATATGATAGCCATTAAATCCACATATAAACAAGTGAAAACGTAAAAGAGCTTAGCTTTTATTAATCATTGACTAATCCAACTAGGTTCGAGACTTCCACATACCACCTGACCATAGACATGGCTGAACCAAATCTCTCTTTCAACCAGTCACCCCCGTGCCATATTCCAAGCATGAATGTGGGATATCATAGAACAACCAAGGGAATCTAGAGGTTAAAACACCTCCACACTCATCAAACTGTGATCACACCAAACTCGGTGCTCTGATCACAACCGAATAAAACTTGGAATACCATCCGAAATCCATCACTATCCCTGAGGAATTTTTTGTCTCCTTGTCTCTTAGGCTTTACCACAATCCAATCCTAGATCACCAGGCCCTAAAGTGAGACCAATATTTCAGGATTTACCACATTCCCAATCCAGATAACTAGGCACTAAACCAACACTTCTCCCTCAGGCTTTACTATGTGTCCCACCAAAACTAGTCAAGGGATTCCTAGGCCTTTTGGAATGAAAATTGAGACCACCTCTGCCCTAGATTCTGAAATCCATTCAAAAAACCAAAGCTCAAACTGAGATAAACGTTCCAACAAACCATGGCATAGGAAAAGGCAAGGCTATATAGAAAACCACTATCATAACCCGGCAAAACCATGCCACCGATAGTAAGAGAACCATACACCAACATGCAAAGCCATGCATGTCCAAACCAACTAGGAAATAACACATGAAAAAGGTTACCTGCAAGTATTGTTCTTGAAGCTTATCGATCCTAATTTTCCTTCCTCAATCCTTGCTTTCCTTCCTTTCCCTTTGCTTTCTTTTCCTTCCTTGCTCCAAAGCTAGAGTGCTCCGAAAACAAAAATCTAAGTGACCAAGAATGAGAGAGAGAGAGAATAATTAGAGAGCTCGAAACTTGAACTAAAAAAAGGTTACCAACTGATCCTCATAAGCCTTTTTATTAATGAGGCCTCTATTTTTCTTCATTTTCCATTATTTTCCTTCAATTTCCTCCTCACATGCAACCTATGACCCTTCACCTTACGTTTCTCCTAATTTCCTTTATTTTCATAAATAAATGTGACAAAAATGCCTTTTTGCCTTAGCCTTTGCCAATTTTCCTTAGCTAAAACGCACATTCAGTGAAGCCCACTAAGATATCTTCACCCAACATTCATCTTGGAATAAGTGTCCCTTAACCATGGACTTATTTTTCCTTTATTAACTTTTATTACATGAACTTTTCACTAGGAATGTTACAATAAGGGTCTCATACTTATCTGAGAATCACTAAGAAACATTGATGCATCAACACACTAGTTGAAATTTCATCTATTAGGCCATAGATACATTTTTCGTTCATTTACAAGTAAAAACATGATGAGATCCATACATAGACACTATCATAATACATGTTCATAACCAACATAATAACAATAGAAATACCAAGGAAACAACAACCACATATAAACTTGTTATAATACTCATGAACTAACAAGGAGAAATGACCTCATATTAATGATGCAAAGGCCTAACTAGGTTTGGGACTTCCACGAACCACCTGACAATAGATTGGCTGAACCAAATATTTCTTTAGATAATCACCCGCATGCCATATTCCAAGCATAAATGTGGGACTTAAAACCAAACTCAACCAGGGCTTCCTAAGGCTACACCAACTCACCCACTGTTATGAAGAATTTGGTATCTACAGATAAATACTAATTCCCTAGCTAAGTAACCATATCTAGAACAACAGTTTAAAGCACTTTAACCTTTTTCTATAAACAATAGATAAGACAAAGAGAATGAGAGGACCTACTTGTACTTTCTCTTTCCTCTTGTCTCCTTTGTATCGGTCCTGTCGCTCCTTCCCATACTTAACACGCTTGAGAAGCACCTGTAAACATCAATAGAAGACAAAGAACCAATCAAAGCAAAAGGTCTATTGATTACAAGTAAATGGAATCAAATACATTCACACATATAAGCATCATATATCAAGATAAGCATATGGAAAAGGGTGTAAATACTTTATTGAATAAAAGGAATAATTACAACCATGAAGCCTAATTCGAAGTCACTCCTCCAACTTTGGTTCCATCCATATCACATCATAAGCATGCCATTCCAACAACATAATGACACTTACAATAGTCTCAATTCTCAAACTAGCATTATCTCCTTACAATTCATCAAAGTCCATCCCCTTGATCACTTAGATGAGTGCTCAATTTAAAGGAAGATGGAGGAGGTTTTGTCATCAATGAGGGTATTGAATTGCCTTCCATACTTAGAATTAGTTCCATGGAGGAAGGGATGAGAGGCTAGGAGGTATCTTAACTCATTCCTCATCCCTTTTCGAGCTCATAGGAGATGATAAGTGTGGGAATCTTATAGAAGGCTCTAGAAGATAAGAATATTCCCAAAGCCCTATGTGAATTTTGCTCAAACTCGCCCAACGCAGGTCAAAGAGGACCTAAGTGCTCTGCAGAGCACCATAGCATGGACTTCACTGCACTGCAGTGCACCCTTGTATGGGCCTACCTGCGCTATTCCCTCTAGAGGTCATTTTAGGATGTCTTCAAGCCATGAAACTTTATGGGAAGGATGCATTCAAAAGGTTGACTTGTTTAGGGCATGTAACAACTTAAATTAGGGTTTGATGAGCCCTAACACACTGATCTGGATGATGGGAGTGATGTGCCCAAATGGATCTGTAATAGCTGCCCCCCTAAAGCATGAAGTCAAAAAATGTTAATGTCGAGTGAAATGCTTTACAATGTGATGAGGAGGTTCTGAAGTGGTTGGTGACCTGCATCGATTACAATACATAATATCATGATATTTTGATTTTTTCTCATGAATTGTTGAGGGAAGGCATGCCCATGCTCAGCATATAAACTTTCATTACAAGTACATAGACAGTCGTCTATAGATATAGACCCATAATCGGAATGACCATCAATATAAAGCCATTGTACGGATGATTTGTGACATTTCTTGAAATTGCAGCCCAGATGGATGAAACTAGATCTAGGGTCTTCTATCTCATTTAATCATTTTCTCAAGTACGAATCTAACCATGTGAATATGTGATTTGAAGTCAGACATGGGAAGACACCGTCTGATTACCAACCAATGATGTAAGTCATTAACAGACACGAGAGAAATCATCGATAATGACAATGATCCTCAAGGTACTGCAGTACATTCTGCAGGGTGTGAATGGATGTTTTGATGTAGAACACCATACAAAGTCTTTTGGTCGAAGGCCGGTGATGTCAACCTATCGCTAGAAGCGAGAAACTTTCCATTGATGTACGCAAGCCTAAAGGTACTAGAAAGGTGTTTTTAAGTCAACTTCTTGGATAATGTGTTGATGTCAACAAGAAGTGACTCATCGCGGGAGGGCCTTGATGTATCCCACATCAATGACACGAAATGAGTGTAATGATTTTGGAGACGGAATTTCACTGATGACACAAGGTTTAGGAATGGCATTCATGAAAATGAAAGGATGAATTTTGACTGAATGACTTCTCTTGAACATGTCAATGACACTGAAATGAATTGGTAGCATTGACCCAAAAAAAAGTGACAGATGGTATGATAGACCAATGGTATGATAACCATCAAGCTGATAACCCAACCCAAATAGTCATGGTGATGAAGTGAAAGTGTTATGTTCAAGAGTGACCTACTACCAAAAGTGGTTTACCCCTTTTTCCATTTTCCCCGGTCATTACTGACCAGTACCTCTTTATTTTTATCAAGCTTGAGGAGGATAGCATATGCTTGTTGTATAATTCCACCCTCCGGGTGAATCCATCGCTATGTGATGTTTTAACGAGTCTAACGAAGGTGAAACTCGGTCTTGTCATGATGGACAAGTTTGTCGTTGTTTAATGTTTTAATGAGTTTAACGACAATGATAACTCGATCCTTTTCATGTTTAGAGAGTTTTAAAAGGGACAAAAAGAAAACTCCACAAGTTCTTTTTCGTATATTTTTCTCTCAAGTTGGAAAAATTGTAAAACAATACAAGAGAGAACCTATTAACTATGTTTGATCAACATATTCCTTTTTCGTACATAATCTATCTCAGTCCGAAAAAGGGTTAAACTATACTGAGTAGATGTCGTTTCCAATCTATTAACGAGCTGAAAAGGACAAGCGCTCGACAATCTTTTCATATTTCGAGAGTCTGAAAAGAGCTTAAAGAGGACTTCACTTTGAGGAATGAGTGGTGTCTAGGATAGCAGCTGGTTCTAGCGATGTTGGAACTTCTCAAAACATGTTGATTTATGTGAAGAGGCTGGCTAATAAGACCACTCATTGCAACTGTTCCTCAAAAATGGTAAAACAACCAAGTGAAAGCGTATGATCGGCCAAGCAGATAGTGACGATGGAAGGAGAAAAACCAAGGCTCATCTGACAGAAGAGGCCGATAGAATGGCAGTTACGAGGGTTAAAATGGAGATGGGTTCATTTTTACACAAGCTTGAACCATAGGGAACTATGCTTGGATTCGGTTTCATGTTTACACAAGCTTGAAATGAAGAACTATGCTTGGATTCAATTTCATTTTACACAAGCTTGAAACAAAAAACTATGCTTGGATTCAGTTTCATTTTTACACAAGCTTGAACCATGAAAAAACTATGCTTGAGATTGGTTTACATGCCCCTAGCATGATGACTCGATTCTAGGTGCATGCCCCCCAAGCTTCATTGCATTCACATAAGTAAACTACTCGTGGCTATGAGGTGGATGGAATGAAGCTTCATTTACGAGATCAAGTGAAAGACTCGACTGGGATTTTATGAGATCTAATCAAAGACTCGAATTAGAACTTTGCTTCAGGGGATCTTGTTTCATTTTTTAATGAGCTTGACAAAAGACAACGAACGCTGCTCAGATTCCTTATTTCATTTTTTAATGAGGTAAAAGAACTATCATCATATTCCTTGTTTCACTTTTTAACGAGCTTAACACAAGACAAGGAACTATGCTCATGAACTTGTTTCATTTTTTAATGAGGTTGACACAGTAAAAGAGCTATCCTCATATTCCTTGATCACGACCATAAAATATCATGAATTCCAAGAGGTTCTCATCAGATGGGAGAACAACGTTTTGAAAGGGATCCGTAGCGAGGATTCCATTAGCGAGATCTAGTTCCAATGCCCCTAGTACATAATGTACAACATCAGGGAATTGATCGTCACGGGTTGCCACATAATTGATCCGTGGGGAGGAAGATACCATTGGGATAAAAGGACCATTTAGGGAAGATGGTTGACTGGAAGCCATATTTGGATAGGGAAATGAAAGCTGGTCAACAGTGACAATTTTTCCTTCATCCCGGAAGCACATCACTCGAAAGAGTGTTGAAACAATAGCTCCCATGTCATAAACATAGTCGTGCCCAAGAAGTAAATTGTAATATAAAGGGCTTGGGACTACCGTCACATTGAGATAAACAATTTTTCCTCCCAAAGTAATAGGAAACTAAGGAAGGATCCCTAATGGTTGACTGGTTCCTCTATTAAAAGCTAACAGATTTTGGGTAACAATCACAAGTGGCGGCGAAGCGAGCGCTTGCCAAGCAGTGGAGGAAAGGATACTCACAGATGCACCTTCATCTATAATTGTGTCAGGTACAATCATATTAAAAACTTGTACTATGATCTCGAAAGGCACATAAGAAGGAAGACGACATCTTGCTAGTTGATTCTAATCAAAGGAAGTGACCATACTACTTGGAGGGGGTACCATAAGAATGGAAGAATTAACCCCTTCAGTTACAAGAACGGGAGGATTTTCCTCCTATCTTTATGGAATAGGAGAGTTGTCTCCAAGCTCATTGGAATACGAAGAAATGAAAACAACCTGAGTGGTATCGTACTCACTCTCTACGAGAAAGGAACGATTAACTGAAGGTGAAATCGGGTCAACTATTACCTCGACCTGTGATTGGTCAGGTATAGACTCATGGGATTCACATTCAGAGAGAGTGGGTTTGACCGACGGTTGATTTGGGTCAGTCACTTTATCAACTAGTGAAGGATTAAGGGATAGTCTCCTGTACCGAGATGGAAGTCGTTGTGGTGAAGCAGGACGGTTGTCCAACACTTTTTTGAATTCATCCAGATAGGGACAAAGGTGAATGGGGTGATTCCCTTCACATAACCTACAAGGAAACTTAACTTTACCCTTATTTCCATGAACTTTACTACCACTAGTTGATGGTGTGTCACCAACATGATCTCTAGAAGTTGATGACACAGGATGATGTGAATGAGAAAACCATTCTTCTAAGATATGAGGAATACCAGGACAATTTCGAAGAAGATGGTCTCCTGCACAAAGTTTGCATGGATATCAAACTTTGTGAGTCATTTCGAACAGGTTCTCATCAGAAGTTGCATTCAAAGAAATGGTTGCTTGGTTGCCCCCTGCTGAATTTTCTTCTTCTTCTTCTTCTTCCCTTTCTTCTTCTTCCTAGCCACTTGATTACTAGTACCAATACTTTCACTAGGGGAAGAGGAAGAAGGGGAGGAAGAAACAGCCAAGGAAGAAGGCAAAGGGTTAAGTTTAGCATCAACTGGAGGTTGATTTTATCCAATTTGAGGAGTACTCGATTATGGAGAAATCATGACATTTTGAACCAAGGAGGTTGAAAACAACAATACTAGCAAGCCAATGGTAAATCCTGAAAGGGACAATGTAGCCATATAAGGAGCACCAATATTTCTAAAAGGAGGAAAAGGACTAGGATTCCCATCAAAAGGAATTCCTTGATCGGTGGACTCCAGATTTTTCACCATATGTCTCAACCTAATATCAACTAAGGAGTGAGTGTGGAGGATGTTATTCGTGGTCAATTAAATTTATTTTAATCAAAATAACAAAACAAAACAAAAGAGGGATGATCTAGGCAAAAGGATTACCAACTAACTGTGAACTACAGATACCTCCTCGCGAACCAAGAAGTATGGGCAGGCAACCTCCCCGAATGTTGTGTTTGTTGTATCACAGTGTACAAGGCAGCCGACTTGGTACCTAAGGATGGATAGCAACCTAGTGTTGTCCTCCCATATATACCTGAAAGTACATGGAGGCCAAATCCGTATTAGTGTTGTCTAATGTGAAACCGTATAGTGAGAGCATTCCCATATACTTTACGCACTATAACACCGCCCTATATACCCGAAGGTACGTGGACGAGCTACGATATACTCACATATGTGGAATGAGGTATCACACTCAGGATGTATCACAAACAAGTTAGCAGCATCTGATATGTTTTATGATGTCGGAACATGTCTCTAGCCTAGAACCTCTAAATGTTATGCGTTAAGTTACAATGCTCCATTAGGTTAATTCGGATGAATTTTAAGTTGATCTTCTTTAGAATTTTCCTTTCAAGTTTCACCGTGTGATGTATTTTTCAATTCCTAGAATGCAACTATTATGATAAACATTATTTTCATTCAATTTGAAAAATGAAAACCTTAGCTAGAGAGGGATAGAGAAATCAGATCTTTCACAAAGAGCAAAGAGCACATCTAATGCAATTTCCCTAACTATTCCTATCAAGAATTCACAAACTACAATATGCACAATGAAAGTTTTTCTTTTCAATTCCCTTAATGTTGAAATGAACAAAAGGAAACTAATGCACATACAATCAATCAATCTTTTTACAAGAACAAAGACTTTACGACAATTCTATTTTGAAGGAAAAGAAGAATTTTACTACACTTTCTTTCGAACAAATATTAATTGACTATAATCTAACTTTGACAATCAATCGATAATAACAAAGAAATAATTTAAGAAACATTAATCAATCAAGTCAAAGTAGGGCTAGAAAATGATATACAATCTTGATTTCAGAGACATGACACTCATTGATCATTCAACAAGCATCAAACAGAAGAAATTTGGTGAAAAACCCTGTCCAAAGGTGGAAAAATGACCCAAGGAGGATCAACGCAGACCTGAATCATCCTTAGACAGGTAAGTTTTTGGATCTCTTAGCATCACATTTGACATAAAGGAGTTTATCTTCCCTATATAATCTCTACTCTTGACCTCCAAAAATTGGTATGCTTGAATATGATAATCCATTTACAGGGTTCTACCCAACTTCCTAGCCCAGGATATGGAAAGCAACATGCTGTAAGAGGTGGAGATATTGGATATCACTATGTCTATGACCTAGATTTTGTTAGGTATTTGAGTGAGGGAGGCCACTAAACATTTGATGATACCAAGGCATTTCACTCTTCTAGAGTCGAATGAGTGAAGGTCATGGTATGGTTTGGTGATATCTAATCCTAGTTCCACCATAATTGTCTTAGGCATGAGATTATGTGATTCTCTTGAATCCAACATGCAATTATGAAGCAGTTTAGTATGAACATTCAAGGGAATGTAAAAATGACGATTGTCCTCATCTTGATCTTCCACGTGTATTCCACATTAGGGTGGTCTTCTTGGATGTTCAAAGAATCATTATGAGAAATTGGTTCTGGGGGGGCAGGGTAATGAGTTTTTGGATGTGTGGTTGATATGTTTGGATTTGGACAAATTCTAGTAGTGGCATTGGGACCTTTACCTTGCTCAATTCATGTTCGAGGTTGAACAGTGGGGTTATGTTTCTTTCGATTTCTCTAACTGTTCAAATTAGTGGTTGGAAAGTCATAAGGTATTATGGCTTACTAGCTTCTTGAGCCGAGTCTAAATCTTGGTCTCGAATGATCTTCCCTTCCCTATGTGGAAGGCCATGTGTTTTCTTCCAATTTTTGGGAGATGAGTGATCGGTATCGTGGACTAGTCCCGAACCAAGTATAGGTACTGGAGGTTTAATATAATGACATATCTCAGTTGGTCTTCCTAGTCTAGGATGTAAGTCATAGTTCCTCATAAGTTACGCCATCACTGAGTTAGTGATTATCTAATATTAGGAAGGTGAGATATCATAATCATCATATATTAGTAGAAGTTTCCTCAGACACACAAGTTATATTAATAAGCAAAATAAAATTACATAAAATATGCAAGATCTTAAGACTTACACACAATCACTCAACACTTTTGCAAGAGGAGATAAATAAGATTTAAATAAGCTTGTGTCCTAAAATAATTTAGTTATGGTTCACTTATTTCATTTAGAAGTGTCCATTTACATTTAATGCATTTCTAACAATACTCCTAACAAATTTCCTATTTTAATTCCTAAAGAATGACACTTTTCTAGATGTCATATCTACTATAATAAATAGATATTCTAACAAGACTCTAAGACTCTAAATAATTAATATAAGAAAACTCTAAATAATTGAATATTAATTTATGTACTTTCAATCATATACCTATCATTCCCCCCTTTGATCCAAAAGTACATTACAATAGATGCCAATTTCCTCCCTAAACTTAGTAAACTTGATCCTACCAATAATTTTATGAAAATATATGAGATCTAGTCTTCTGAAGGATAATAGATTGTTTTGATGATTTCCTTTGCAATGAGTGTCCTGATGTAATGAAAATTTATGTCCACACGCTTTTTTTTGGAATGGAAAACTCGTTTTTTTGCAATTTTTATGGCCGACTAGATGTTAATGAATAGAGATGTCACTTCTGCTTAAGGAACATCTAAATCCTGCAATAATCTATGCAACCAAACAATATCACATGTTGCTTCCCATGTTGATATGTATTTTGCTTCTACTAAAGATGTTTCCACTATGGATTTATTCTTGCATCTCCAAGAAACTATTGTTGAGCCCATGTTCATCAATGACCTAATGTTGATGCCTAATAAAAAATACTTCTAGAAAAATATGCATCTAAATATCCACCAAGTCCAAAATTCTTGATATTTTTGTAAAGAAGACCAAAATATTTAGTTCCTTGGATATATTTAAGAACAATTTTTGCTACATTTGAGTGGATTTCCCTAGGCTTAATCATTGGTGCTCCTAGTATTGATTAATTTATCCACATACATAACTAGAATCACCAAATTTTTCCTTTTTTTTTCACATATAAGGTATCATCTGATTCACTGCGCTTAAAGCCAACCTTGTCAAATACTCATCCATTTTTGCATACAAAGCCTATGGAGCTTGTTTCAACCCATATAAAGCCTTGATTAATTTTCATACTTTGTGTTCCTATCCTTCAACTTCAAAACCTAGATGTTGAGTCATATATACTTCTTCCTATAAGTCTCCTTTAAGAAAGGAACTTTTGACATCCACCTCATGTAATGTCCATCCCTTTTGATATGATAATGCAAGCACTAATATGATGGTGTTCCATTTCGCTTAAGGCACAAATGTTTCTTCATAGTCGATTCCTTCATGTTGTGCAAAAATCTTGGCAACAAGTCTTGACTTGTACTTCTCGATTTCTACATCTGTCTTATAACTAATTCGATAAACCCATTTGCATCTGATGGGTTTCACACTTTCAGGACAATCAATAAGTTTCCAAATATTATTTTCCATCACTAACTTGTATTCTTCGACAATTACCTTTTTCCATTCTACATGTTTTATTTCCTCTTTGAATGTGGATGGCTCATTAAAATAATTTGTTATTAAGGAATTTTTTCTTCATTTCTTTGTGAACATATTATTCCTATTTTGTTTTGTTCATCTGGCCTAGCATCCTCCAAAACTTGATGGCCCATTTAGGGAGTTGATGTTGATCTATTTGCGGATTTGAATGATCACCATCGTTATAAAGTGGATTGATATAAACAGAGGTTCTTTGATCATCAGAAGGTTTAGGAGGTCAAGAGTTATTATCAGATGAACTACTAATAGAAGAGTCAGATGGATTTCCAGAATATCCAGATGGTCCAGATGAAGCAGGTGAACTAGATGAATCATTTTCTGAAGAAACCAATTCAATCTCATACCAATGTTTTCTACTTAGTTGATTTTTCATTCTGAGTCGGTAATACAGTTCTTGTTCCATTTGTTTGTACGTTATGGTCAATCAAGGGAAGTGGTTACAGATGGAGGACCACAATTTGTGGGACATAAATTAGCTACAACACTCAATAACCATCACATACACCACAAAATTACTACCCCATACCATCCGCAGGCAAATGGGTAAGTCGAGAACAGTAATAAGATAATAGAGTCAATTTTGACAAAAACTGTTGCCTCACGTCGCCGCGATTGGGCCGCCCGACTACCGGAGGCACTGTGGGCTTATCGAACCACATGGAGAAGTACCACCGGCTATTCACCATATCACTTAGTGTTTGGAAAGCAACCCATTTTTCCTATAGAATTTGAGATCCAAACCCTGCGAACTGCCCAAGAAGTCGGATTGGATTTAAGTGAAGCACAGAAAAATCGATTACAACAAATTAATGAGTTGGACGAAACAAGGCTCGCTGCATTACAGAATACAGCACTCATCCAGCAGTAGCGAGCCAAGTGGCATGATGCGCTCATCAAAAACAAGATATTTCTCCTTCATCACCCTTAGTTTCCAATTTCTATAGAACAATTTATATCTCTATGGAATTATTCCTTTCTATATCATCAAATATAACATCTCTACTGACAATAAAATTTCCATTGGACAAAAGACAATATCCCTTCTTTTCATTAGAATATCCAATCAATGTACACTTCAAACTTTGTGAATCGAGCTTAGTTCATTTTTCTTTTGGAACTGAGGCATAACATACTGAACAAAAGACTTTGAGATGTTTGACTAGGGATTTGAAACCAAACCATGCTTCATATGGTGTAATTCCATCCAAAAAAGCAATACAAGACATGTTCCTTAAGTAGACTATTGTATGTATTTCTTCTACCCAATATGAAATATTTTTAATGTTAGCATGGATCTTGCCATTCCTAACAAGGTGAAATTCATTCTCTCTGCTACTTCATTGTTGTGGAGTTTCAACGTTTAAAAACTACCTTTTGATACCATTATCCCTACAATAAGTTTGGAATTGATTGGAAGTGCATTCCCTTCCGTTATTTGTCCTGAGCACGCCAATTTTATCTTTAACTTCATTCTCAGCCAGTTTGCAAAAGGTCTTGAACTTTTCAAAGGTTTTTGACTTTTGTTTCAAAAAATAAAGCCAAGTCATTCTACTGAAATAATTAATGAAGAGTAAAAAATATTTACAAGCCCATAGAGGTTCACAAACGTCACTCTGAACTAATTGAAAATTCCTATTTGCACACCATGAACTTCTTGGAAAAGTATCTCAAGTTTTTTTCTGTAAATGCAAGCTTCACATGCATTTTCTTTCTTAAAATTTGGAATTCCTTTAACCATTCCTTTCTTTTGAAGTTGAGAGATAATCTTAATGTTTAAATTCCCATATCTAACATACTGCAACTTTATAGGTGAAATGCTCGCAATTGTTGCTCCTACAAAAGCATACTTCCATGGAATGCCTATTCCTTTCATCCTTAGAAATTTCCCATCTTCATACCCAGTCATGACTATCTTCATATTCTATTTGATGGAATTCATTTTTACTAATCCATTTTCCTATTTATGGTGCTATACCCGCCAACATGTAAGGGGATCTCCCTAGTAAGAAGTCCCAATTAGACCTCAGACCGTTTGGTGTAGGAGTCCCAGCAATGGGTCATATGGTAATGCCTTGATCGTGATTTCACACAGAGGCAAGTAAGATGACTCTGTTGGTAGCAAGGGTGTGATAGTTGCAGTGAGTCAAGGAAGGTGCATGAGAGGTTCTAACACATGGGGGTTGAGATGAGTGCGCCCCTTGGAAATCTGTAATAATACTCGGCTTGGAAGGGAACACATGAGCGAAGATGCATCACAAGCTGGAAAGCAAGTTAGAGAGCAATCAAAAGTGATGGTTAAACCAACAACACAGTTTAGAAAGATTCATACATACTTATATAGAATAGTCCATACATGCATGCGTAAGCAAACAAATACATATATCATTTAGAGTAAACCAGATAGCATAGAATACAATACAACATATGCATGAAACATACAGGCTCTGTTATATTAAGCATAATTTCTAGTCAAACAATACATCCATGTCCAACCACTAGTTCCAATAGTGGAACGTTACAGCCACAATCGCCTGCTCCTCCAAAGAGATGTACTAGATTTGTGCAGTGGAGAAGCTAAGGCTCATTACAATATTGTCCAATATTTTTGTAAGATACTCCTATCGAAGCTTGGATGACCAAAATCCTTTAAAATGAGTTATGAGGGACTATTTATAGCAAAGGGTGGGGTGATCCTTGACATTCCCCTTTGTGACAGTTCAACTACCCTCATGACTCTTCACCTACTCTATGACTGTTACATCCAACTATCACAACTTGACTTACACTTGACATGACTTTACATTACAATGCACATGTACCCATGTGAAACAAAAAGGCTTGAGCAAGCCAAGCTAGACATCACTCTGACTTAGAAAACCATGGAAGTCCAACTCCTCAACATCTTCATGCTGATCGACAGTAACATACTGATGCCAAGATCGGTAGTCCTTGATCGTGTTCGTGTGTTCCGCAGTGACATTCGTCTAAAACCTGACTCTTGTCTCCATAGCATCTGGGTACACTGCTTGGGCTCCTCTATCCAACTCATCCCAAAGCATGCACATCATTGTCTTCAATGTGGCCAGACCAACAACATACTTGTGCATGATGTCTACACTGATGGGAAATTCTGAGTTAGTGTCAATGCACATCAACTCGTCGAAGTACGAATCAAGCTCTAGTCAGACCTGTTTCTTTGTCTTCGCCTGGGTGAGAGTCCCAATAGATGGGATTGTATGTGTGCACACCATAACATCCATACTCCTCAATACTCGTGCATGGGAAGCATGTATGCTAGTGATGAGCTGTGGGAGATCTTCATAGGTCCAGATCTGACTCCAGATATGTGCTTTTAGCTCAACATCATTGGCCCTCATCATCTTAGGCAAGTGAAGCGGGGCTCCCTTGTATTTCATCGTCCATGTTTTCATGTCATCAACAGTAGCATGCAAGTTTGTTAAGATAAGTGATCTTCTAGCACATCACTAATGTTATGAAGACAACTCACAAAAAGATAGAAAAGATAGATAAACACCTTCAAAATAAGCCTCTTCGAGGGGGAAACCTCCTTTACATTACACAAATGAACAATTCTTGAATGATACAAATGATAAGACCTCCTTTCTATATATAGGAGTCTAAGGGGTCATAATATAATTAGAGCTGACATAGCAATAATAATGTAAGGGCACAACAATAACAATAATGGGCTTCTATGAGTTACAATAATAACAATATGGGTACTACATGGGCACAATAATATAATAAGGGGTTTGCACTAATAACAATAAGGAGTTACAATAGTAGTATAGGGACCTAACATGCCCCTCTCCTTCAAAAAGTGTTGTCCTCAATGCTTGAGTAGTTCTAGATGCTTCTGTATAAAATTCTCATCCTCCCATGTGGAATCTTCAATGGGTAATTTCTTCCACTTGATGAGATACTCTGAAATTGATCAATTGCGTAGCTATCAGATTCTTGTTTCCATGACTGCTTCAAGTTCCAATATGATTTTTCCTTCCTCGCCAAGTTCCAACATTATTGTTTGAAATGGGAGCTTTTCATTTATAACTTCTTTAAGCATGAAACATGGAAAGCTGGGGGCACTCGGGAAGATGCAGGAAGCTCCAATTTGTATGCCACAGTACCAATCTGTTACAGCACCTTGTAAGGACCATAGTACTCTGGTGATAATTTATTATCCTTCTTATCTTTCTTGAGGGACATTCGTTTGTATGATTGTATTCGTAAAAATACCTAGTTGCCTATATCAAAACTTCTTTCGTTGCAATGTTGATCTACCTAATGTTTCATTCATTTCTGCACGAAAGTGAGATTATCCTTTTTCTTCTTGATATTTCCTTCTATCTTGAGAGTTTCATGAGTGGTAATTCCTTCCAATTCATTACAAGATATGATCGGATTCATTCCTTCTTTCTCTAGGGTTGGTTCCTGGTGTATATCCTCTGCTTTTGATGTTTCTTGATCCTTTTCCTCCTCCTCTTCACAATCAACGTAAAATAATTTCTTCTTAGCACACTTATGACCTTTAGTGTATTTTCCATCACAACTATAACAAAGGTCGTTTTCTCCTTTTTCTTCCAATTGTTGTGTTGTCAACCTTATCGGTTGTGGAAGGCCAGGATTTCTTGTTGCCATAATTTTTCTTTCAATTTTTCTTTCCAACCTGAATTCCTTCTCCAATGAATTAGTTTTCCAAATAAAAACCTCATGTTTAATGTTATCCTTTAAATTCCTTATGGAGACATCAATCCCCTGCTTCTCTGGAATATTATTTACCCTTATTTTAATTTTTGGAAGTCCTCAATGTGCTCTGCCATTGAACCCTTTTGTTTGAGATTTATCAATTGGATAAAGAAGGTGTTTCTCTTTGTATCCTCATAATGTGCTATCATTTCCTCCCTAAAAATTGACCAAGTGACAAGTGGTTTACGAGAACAAAGACCTTTATACCATAAAAATTGATTCGGTTCTAAATATAAATATGCAATACGTACCTTTTGTAATAGTTGCACATCATGTAGATCAAAATATTTATCCATCTATAGTATCCATGTTATGGGATCCTTGCTGTCAAACATCCTCATATCGATATTTGGAATATGGCAGGTCTTCAATCCAATGTTAGATTCTTTTAAATCATGATTAACATTTATTTTTTTTCTCATAATGAGTTTCCTCTACTACCTTTTTGTCATTAGGAAGCCTTTCTTGTAGTAGCTTTGTCCCACCTTCTTTCAAACCTTCCATGTCTTTCTTCAAATATTCCATGCCTTTCTTCCAATATGCTTTCATACCATCGATATCAGCTTCCATGGCATAAATAAAGTTATTTATCTTAGCTTTGATTGCATTCTTCAAAGCATCCATCCAATTTTGATTACTAGGTGTTTCTATTTTCTTGTTTCGAGTCATTCTTTTTCTTGCTTTTAGTAGCTTGATATTTAATCCATTGTATCTCTCAAAATTTCAGATCTCCAAGGTCTGAACTTGCAGCCTGCAGTAGCCCTTTGTCTCCTCTTTCCAATGCCACCAGTCTGATCTAAATTGGATTCTCCAATAAAGAGTTATGCCCAATCTCCCAAGGTGACCTGATTATACACTTTTTCAGTAGAGCGAACTTGTATGACATGCCACGTGTCACTGTTTCAACCTTCGGACCTGACTGATACACAAAAAAATAAATTTCGTTCTCTTTCTGTAACTTCTTACGAAATTTCAATATATGCTCAGAGAGAAAGTTATGACGATTTTCCCAAGGTCACCTATTTGGAATGTAATTCAAGGGCATACAGAAACCCTAAATGTCTTGTACTGTATCTCCGAAAATATAGCGAAGAAAAATCTGAAATTCAGGCCCGAGCTGAAAATGGATTTCAGCTCAAATGGGTTTTAATTTTAGAATCTAAAACTTCGTAGAAAACAAATTATAACGAAAATCCCACGATGACCTATTTGAGATAGAATTTTGGAACTTCAAAAAACCATAACTTCCTCAGGTCATATATCATAAACTATGGCGAGAAAAGATCTAAAATTCAGACCCGAGGTTCAGAATGATTTCGTCTCAAATGAGTTTTTGTTTTATCTTTTGCAACATCTCAGAAAAAAGTTATAGCGAAAATTCCACGAAGACCTATTTGGAGCAACGAAACCCTAGAATTCAAAGCTTTGACACCAAATGTTATGAAACTAGCTCACAAAAAGATAGAAAAGATAGATAAACAAGAGATAAGACTCTTCGAAGGGGAAACCTCCTTTACATTACACAAATGAACAATTCTTGGATGATACAAATGGCAAGACCTCCTTTCAATAAATAGGAGTCTAAGGGGTCATAATATAATTAGAGTTGACATAACAATAATAATTTAAGGGCACAAAAATAACAATAGTGGGCTTCTATGAGTCACAATAATAACAATATGGGTACTACATGGGCACAAAAATATAATAAGGTGGTTGCACTAATAACAATAAGGGTTACAATAGTAGTTTAGGGGTCTAACAGCTACTTCGATCCATTGAGATGGACGACCGCCTTATGCACGCACCAAACTTGGATTACAACACTTGTATCACTATGTCAAGGGACAATACTTAATCTAGTATTGCCTTCTTCAGTTCTGATCGAGTGGACATTGTCACCAAGTCTCCTCCTTGCTTGGCTGTTTGTAGTTCCTTCTCCATTCGCTCATTCTTAGCTATTAGAAAGTGAACACTTGAGCTAGTGCCTTCAGCATACACTCTGGTTGCATCGGCCAATGCCACTGGATGTTTGCACACATCAGTCACGATCACTCATTCCTCAACTTGCACAGGAGATGTATGATCCTCCGAAGTTGATACTCTGCGAGACTACAAAACTCTATGTTGAGATTCGTCGAATGATATGTTGTGCACCTCTCCTTCCAACTGATCATCAAGGATCTCAGTGCCTACTTGGTCACTCGAGACTTGCTCATCATTTGGATGTGGTGAAGTGGCTAAGTCGACCTCTTGGTGATGAGACATGAGGTTTATGTCCTATTCCAACTCTTGCTGCTCCATGTCTACTTCCAACTGTTGAAGTGCTTGTTCTATCTTATGAGAGAAGTCTTGATCCTATGATGGTCCACACTGTTGGCATGATGCCACTTGATATGATAAATAAATTACTTGTATAGGTGCTGCTTCATCTGTTTTCACATGTTATTCCCCCTGTTGTACCAGTTGCTATGCTTCCCTCTCATGTTTGCGTAGCTCTTGTTCCTTCTGGAGTTGCTCCCTTAGATCATGCAACTCCTTCTCTTCTTCTTCCATTCTTCTCTTTTCCCTCTGCCTTTGCGTGATTCGCATGTCACGTTAGTGCCTCTTTGCGTCTATAGCCATAGCTGCTATCTCTACTAATGGATAAGCTCAAAACTTTCAGCTTTGCTCCTCCTCCATGCAATCGACAATCTTCCTCTTACCTTTGTCACACACTAGTATGCTTTCCTCTACTTCCACTGCTACTATTGTTGTTACTAGTGCTCTCTGTGGTGTTGCTTCATGTTGCTTCACTAACCACTCCAAAGCGAAGTCGACCGATTCATTGGGTTTGGAGAAACTGTAGCAATATCTCCATGGGTCCTCCATGCCCCAATGAAATGCCCCGTGGATATAGTTGAACTGAACTCTCGTGCAGTGATCTTTCACAATGAAATGTGGGTCATAAATATTGTAGCTTCGGAGGTCGAATGGGTACTTCTTCATCAGTTCTGCTTCAACATCCGCTTGCTTGATACTCCGGATCTCATATAACCCAATTCGCAATGGAAGAGTGGGCCAAGGTGCCTTCTTATTCCGGTGCAATCTAGCTGTCAATCCTACCGAGAAGTGATATGCTACTTCTTGCATGAAAAGTATGTCCAAGGAAAAATTTGGTAGAACATGCAGAGGCTTCTCCGTGCTGAACATTCAGATGAAGGTGTCGGACGGTGAGGCATACCAATCAGCAATGGATATTAGTGCCTCCATTGCTGCCTTTGACATGCAGGGTGGATCTTGTTCGAATATCATCTTGTACATTGGGGTGACAAAATGATCAGACAGTTGTGTGATTACTCCTCTGAAGTTGCATTCAGACAACAACTTGAAATATGTGTTCACAATAGTCTGCACCGGTGACCATGCCCACTCCAAGCCTGGGAACTCTTGTCGGGCATAGACTGCATCTAAGATGTAGGCAGACATGTAAATCTCTGCATGCATACCTCTGGGTGACTGTCGAACCTTTGTTACTTGTTCCTTCAGTTGATGAGCCAGTATGTCAAACCAATTACATGTTTTTCCCTATCTAGCCAGTTGGTCCAACGCAATCACCCAACTCTACGGGAAAGTTTCCATGCTTACTTGGCCATATAGTCGACATGAAAATATGACCAAGTATTGATATGCCTTCCTCAATATCTTCATCTTGTAGATCTGATTGGGTGTCAACCTGAATCGAGCTAGCTCCTTTACCCAGTTCTTCAGAATGTCTCTGGAGTTAGCACTATTGTTGGGTAGGCTGAAGGGAGTCTTCATGATAGTCACGGACTCTGACATATAATACATCTCATCATAATCTTGTGCCCAGAAGGTTGCAAGCTTCGTCCCACTGACACTGCTCAAGGTCATTATCTCAGGATTAGTGTGAGAGACGATCTAGTGTATCATGTTTGTGTATGGGAACGCGAGGTATCTACATGTAATCTGGTACAAGCTGGACTTGTGAATGTTCACGTACTCCTAACGGTCATTGAGGTCTTCCTCAAAAGTTCCTGCAAATACTTCATTGACCTCTTTCCACTTCAATTTGATGTCCTTGTCTAGAAACAACTTTGTATCATCATAGATCGGTAAACTAGAGGACACTCTCTCAACTGGTGCTCCAACTACATTTCCATCAGTGTCATGTGATCCTGCTCTCTTGGAAGCCATTGATCCTATACTGCTAAGAGGCGGACGAACACCTGAAATATCTGGAGACAAGAAAGATGCATGGAAATAAATCTATCAGCGAAAACCAAAGAAAATTCAAGGAATGACAACACATACCTGGGGAAGTGATAGGTAAGATTGCACAATTTCTTCTGAGAGGCTGGGTGACTGGATGCTAGAACTGCCGAAAAGGTAGTCTAGGTTGTCTGGGAGGCAAGACTGGTTATTGGATTTGCACAATGCACAATCTAGACTGGCTGCTGGATTTGCGCAATGCACAATCCAGATTGGTTGCTGGCTCCTGGGATTACGTAATGCGGAATTCCAGTTGGGAGTGACTATAGGCTTAGGGACTGCATTGCACAATTTTCTGGGCCAACAGTCACTATCCCTCAGGAATGCGCAAAACAGTCCTAGAGGATTGCGCTCAGAAGAAATGTGCATTTCTAGAGAGGAAGACAGATCCTTCCTTCTCCAGATTGCGCAATGTTGTCTCAGTGAAGGTAGAGTCCAGGCCAAGGTTGGCTCGACCCGCCGATGGGAAACTGAAAGAAAATAAGACAGTGAATGCATGACAACACTCAGTGAAAGTATAAGTGATTGACAGTGCATGCAAACATGAATGAAATATTGAGGGAACATAACAACATGCATGTGGGTGAAGCGAGTCGTCGAATTGACGACCGCTTGTGCAAAATAGTTTCATGCATGTGACAACAATGAGATAGCAATGAAAAATGAAATAGTGCCAGGAAAATCTAGTATACATGTAAATGACAGAAAGTGTTCAAAGAAATCAAGCAAACAACACTCACATAAGAGAAAACGTAAAAAGTGACAGAAATGCTAAAAAAGACAAGTTTAGGCCACTTACCCATGAATAGTTGTGTTGGATGTGTCGAAGAGTCCTGGATGTGCCGTGGTATGTCAGAGCTCCAAGATCGATGTGAAAGAATGAGCTCTGACGCGTCAAATAAAGAAGTTTGAGCCCATGACGTGCATGCCATAAATCTAGGAAAAAGCGGCGCTTGGAGGAAAGTTTCTAAATGAACTTTGCATGTAACCTCCAGCTGCTAAAAATAGCTCCCTGAATCATGGGATGCTTTTTTCATGTTTCCTTTTGCTATTCTGAGAAAAAGAAAGCCATGCATGCAAGTCAAGTTTCCTTGGTCTCAGGTGGAACTGGTCAACCCAACTACTCATGCATGAAGCTGCTCAATTGCTTGAAGGAAATGCGCATTTCTGGCTGGGAGCTGGGCTAGCTGCCCAGGAGATTTTCATAATTTCTAGGCTGAGCAGTTGACTGCTACCCAGATTTGTGCAAATTCTGGGCTGAGAAACCTTGCTGGGGAAAATTGCACAATTTTCACTGTGAGTGTTGACTGGTAAAATTACGCAATTCTGGAGCCCAGCAGGCTGCTAGACAGGATTGCGCAATTTCTGGAGGGAAGACTGGTTTCCCTCCAGAAATGTACAATTTCTTAGGGAAGTTTCTCATCTTGCAGGTGGACCAAGTTCAGATGAACAGCCTGTGAGGGAAATGCATCAAGATGTGATCGATAGGCTTCCTTTATGCAAGAAAAACACTGAAGTTTGTGTACTTGACGAAGCAAGACAAGGTGCTGCGAAAAGTTGGTAGGGAGGCTCCAAAATGAAGCTAAGGCAAAATTTTGGAGGGTGGTTGTAGCCGCTACAACCCTTGGCGACACACTGGTAGAACTCCAGCTCTTTGAATGGACCTTGTTTGTTAAAAGAAAGTATAACACCTCCAGAAGTATTGTTCAGTTCTTAGCTCATCTTGGTTTCACACTATCTTTATTGTAAGATGTAGCATCTGCCAAGCTCTTGGTCAATTGACACACATTCCAAGCCAAGACAACACAATTGTTTCGATTGGGGTTGAGGGGTATATTGATGCACAAGAATTATAGTTGTTAGAGTCTTAGTTCCATCTCTGGTGTTGCTCTGCTACTAGCAGGCCTGGACAATACCCCGGCGAAGTCACATAGGAACACGAGCATGGCTCCACTGCCAGCGAGCCTGGTCAGTACCCTAGTGGAGTTACCTGTATCACCTCTTTGCATAGGGAGCCTTTATCTTCTTTCACCTTATTCATTTTCATTTTGAATTTTTCTTACTTTTCATTTTTCTACTATGCATAGCACTTATTTATTTCATAGGCAGAAGAGGGATCCCGACGTATTGAGAGTAGAAGAGGTTGTTTCAGTAGAGAAGTAGTTTATTATATCTCTGATGTTCCTATTAAGTTTTTCCCCCTCACCTTACTCTACTTAACTGAGTTGACAAGGGTTAACCCAAAAACAACCGACTAGAGTAGGTGACACTAGTTAGCGCGCACGTGTTGTGCTTTCACCAAGGTTCACTTCGAAGAGTATGTATTTTCCTTTGACGTACCATGGACTAAAAGTAGCAAGTTCTTCATATAGAGGCAAGATGACAGATAACGAGGTAGTGATAGTTGTACAAGCCCTCTTGTATTTTACCCAACTCGTTTCAAGAGGTTTACATGGTTTCATGTGAAACTATCCTATGAATGAAACAAAAAAACTAACTAACAAAAAAACAAAGAAAAAGCTAAGAAAGTAAGCAAACAAGCAAACAAACAAACAAAGCAAGTAAGCAAACAAGCATGCAATAAAACTGATTGAAAGCAAACATGACTCCTACTGCTAAACTAACATGCATGGGCCTGATCACGTGAAGTGATATTTCCAATGCAGCCATCGATGCATTGTTTGACCCATGTTGGTGAAGGCTTTGTTTTCGAGCAACCCAGCTGTATGAACCAGCAATCAAGAAATATATAATAATGAAGACAACCACACTTCGTGTTTCAAAGTGCCCACAAGACATAAGTGAGTACAATTGCATGAAAAGCAGTCTGTGGAATTATCATGGAGCTGTGCGACACTGCATGCAACTTTGAATCATAAGCACACTCTTGAATGAGACATGCAAGCAAACGAAAAAAACAAAGATAACTTGTGTCGTACATGTGTGCTTGCAACGTAAGATTCCTCCAATGCATGAGCAATAGGATCGTGTAGTTACAGTGGAGGAAGTATGATCTATGTGTGAGATGGATCTTCAATGCATAGAGATGAGCGATGAGGAGCCTTGGGTGATTGAACAACTTCATGATCGGAAGTGAGACTAACCCTAAGAGAGCGAGGACCTAACATAACCATCAGCTCGGGCTAAAGTGCCTTGATAGTCTTGGGTGTTTCAACTTCATCATCATGTAGATCACCATAAACTGGTGGGTTCAAAACATCAACTACAATAGATTCATGATCATGAACAAATAAGGCAGTAAATGGATCACGACAGCCACAATCAGAAAAATCAATGATTTCAGCGGCATCCTCATGATCAAATGAATCAAACAGAGGGATAGATGAAAAGCAAAAAAACTCATCCTCTGTGTTTCCAAAAAACGCAGATGAAAGATCAAGTGAATTTTCAATGAATAACTTATCCTCTCTGTTATCGAATGATGGACTAACATCTGGCGTATCCCGTGAGTGATAAAAAATGGGTGCATCCATGGATGGAGATACACATGCAAAATCATGGATGGTAGGTTCACCAAAGATGTTAGGAAAGAACAAAGGGGGATCAGATGGAAGGGAGTCATCCTTCATGGAGTGTTGATGTTCAAGCTTCCACTCATACTCTTAATGAATGACAACGCATGTTGGTTGTGCAACACCAACTCCATCAATGGCTTGTTCCTCGTTCACAACAAGTGAAGAGTCCAGAATGGAAGAACACAAGATAGTATCATCTGGAGGAACAACCGAGTGTGAAGACAGAGGTCGCAGAACAAAATGCATATGAGAACTCAAAGGAACCACAACCAAATCTACACAAAAAATTAGGTGGAGTGATGTTGGGAGGATGTGAAAGGTGAACAGGTGTGTGAGCATGATCCTCAACATCACTCAGCAGTGGTAGAGCTATTTGATGAGGGGATGGTGGAAAGTCAATCAAGACAGTGACCGCATTCGGTTGAGATTGCATAGCTCCATCAGTGAAGAATGTCTTTCTCCTTCTTTATATCCAATTACAACAATCAAATTTATTTTCCTTTATAAAAGTTGAACAATTTGCATACTAATCAATAGTTGATCAATTTGATGGAGTTTTCCAAAATCTTGAAAATCTAAAATCTCATCTTCACATCATCTACATTATTATTGCTCTGATACCACAATAATAGCAGAAGTGTCATCAAACACACACATTTTATTAATAAGAAAAATAAAAATACCTAAAGTATGCATGAGATTACACACAATCACTCAGCACTCTTGCAAGAGGAGATAAATAATATTTAAATAAGTTTGTGTCCTAAAATAATTTAGTAATGGATCACGTATTTCATTTACCAGGGTCCATTTACATTTAATGCATTTCTCATAATACTCCTAACAATTTTCCTAATTTAATTCCTAAAGAATGACACTTTTTTAGATGTCATGTATATTATAAGAAATATATATTTTAAGAAGACTCTAGGACTCTAAATAATTAATAAAAGAAAACTCTAAATAATTAAATATTAATTTATGTACTCTGGATCATATATTTAACATCATATAACCAATATCTCTCTTATGATGCGCGGGAATTCATGCAATTAGTTTCTGTGATATAAAAAGTGAGTTTTTGATCTCCTACCCAGTTTATATCCTTATCTTGGATGTATTAGTCAAAAACCTAATGAGTTTGAAGATTCAAATCCCTTCTCATGGGGGTTTGTATTGGTTTCTCTTAGGGCCTTCTTTCCCTATTCATTTTTTTAAGGTTGAAAAAGTTATGGATAAAAGTGGGATTTCGAGGTGGCTAGTTTTGACTCTTGCTTCGCCCTTCTCACTCAAGTTTAGAAATCTTGTTGGATAAATTTTTGATCAAGTTATTCATCTCTTCAATACTTTATTTAGATGGGTCTTTATTGTAAGTAGGATGATCAGGTTCATTCTTTACATTCTTCTTACCTTTGTCCCTATTTATCCCTTTTTCTTTCTCAACAACATAATTTTCAATTTTGACTTTTGTTATTTGAAGTTTTCCTAGAGTAGTTAAACTTCCTTCTATCTCTATTGCATTTGTTTGCATGTCTCTTAGGATTCTTGGTCTCATTTCCCTCATCGTGATAGAAAATTCATGCTCAGAGGCAACTGCATAGCTTACCATGGAAAGAATGGGAGTAGGTATTATCTCATTTGGAATCTTATTATAAATCTTTTTGAATCACTTGGTGAATGACTCTATGTGTTTGAAAGGTTTCTTCTTCATTACTGAGAACTTAGTGAGATAGTACTAGAAATATTTTTTCTCGCCCCACTAGGAAAAAATGTTCTTTCTAATATCATCCCATGAGTGTAGTGAGTTAGGAGGGATAGTACGAAACCATTTTCACACATCTCCTTCCAGGGTTTGTACAAACAATCTCATAAACACATATTCGTCTTCCACCACAAAATTGTCAATAAAATCTTGGAAGGTGTTGGTATGTTATTTGGTAGTCCCTTTCTTCTCACCATTGAATATGGGTAATAGCTTCAAATAATTATCATGCTTATCATGTAATACTCGAGGAAAATCTTAGGCATATGTAGATGCTACCTAGGCCAACGGTTGATTGGGTTAATTCTATTGGTTGCGAGGTTTCCCTTGTCCAACCATGATGTCTTGTAAAATTATGCTCGTAAAGATGGATGATATGGTATTTCTAGTTCTCTTTGCAGTTTTCGGAGTCATGCAAGGCGTAGATGAGGGTGGGATTTCTGATTTGTGTGAAGGGTTGTGTAACTTAGGATATTTTAGTATTGGGTGTATAGGGAGTGTATCAGTATGGATAATCTCTAAACAATCTAGTTGAGAAACTACAAATGAACGAGGTTGAGGTGTAGCATCAGTTGTTTGACTCTCCAGAGGTTAAGTTTGTAAATTTTTGTTACATTGTTGGCAGGTGTAGACGAAACAATCAGTATTAAAGACTAGAAACGTGAGATTCTATAATATCCCTTTCAAAAATTTTGTGGTTCTGAGAATATTCTTTATAAAATTTTATTCCAACATTTTTTCCAAAACCCCACGCAAATTATACCAAAATGCACTAGTAAATATGAACCCAAAAATTATACAAGCACAAAAAATACGCTGACAATTTGCAGAAGTAAACCCAGAAACTCAGATAACATCAGAAAATGTAGCACAAGGAATAGCACAACTAGAAATATCTGAGGCAAAATAGAAAATATGATAGCTGTGTGGAACTCCAAGTATTCTGCTGCTATGCTGATCCGGATCTCTCAAAACTCCACAACGGTTGCACTCTCCCTCCAACAACAACTACCATTGAATCAACTAAAATACGTTGAAGCACCAATTGAGGGCCTAAATGATCCTCAATCCAATATCCTTGAATCTCTATGAAACTCCTACATGAATTCTCGTCAAGGAGGGTTGGGTTTTCGTTCATCACTCAACAACAAACCTGAGGGTTTTTATCCTAGGGCTAGATAAATTGGGAACTAGCTTCTCCAAACCTCATCAATAGAAAATATCAATGATCTAAGATGTCCTCCAATGGCCTCCTCCTCCTATTTTTATAAATGTAATGGACCCCTCTATAACCTCCTATTTTATTATTATTTTAATCAAGGGAAACGTTTCCCTCTTTTTATTTCAATTAAAATATTATTTTTAATGTGGGAAAAGGGGAAATTGGCCACCATGCCTCCTCGGGTCACTAAAAATCACTTCTAACCATCACATCCTATATATATTCTCATTATGGTTCCAATGAGCTATTACACTAAGGTGTTTTGTCAAGTATTCCTCTTGGAACGTCACCTTAAGCGTAATTAATTGACTTAGGCCCAATAATAACCTTGTTTTTCAAAAGTTGTTGGAACAAAATGAAAGGAAAGATGTGCAGATGATGGAATACGCCAAGATAATTCTATGGGATCCAATAGAAACTCAAAATCCCAAGAAACATCTCCAAAAGCCCCATCTTCTCGCTGATGACGTAAACCTGCACCTACGACCTTTCTGCCTCCAAATTTGAAAGTCCATCCCAACCATGCTATAAGGAACACTAGAAAAAGGAACATCACAAATCCTCCCACCTCAATATTGATTTCCCTCAAGCAATCCAAACCTGTGGTGCAATGTAACGAAGACCTAATGCGCAAATCTCATACAAACCATTGGGTGATGGTATGCCTCTGTGTCAACCCACCATGAATGGACCCCTCAATTCTTGGATACCAGAAAAATCTCTAACTGAACCTATCATCAACCAATCCTCACAGATCCCAATGCCACTGAGAACAAGTATCAATGCTCCATTTCTCCTATTGGGATATAAATCCAACCATGAGTGTTGATCCATCTATCACGTACCAACTTATCACCTCCCTCCAATCCAACCCTTGGCATAGACCAAGGTCAATATCACCATGCTAATGCTATGTTGAAATATTGATGAGTGTCCAACCTACATCTTATTGTTGACTGGATCATGTAGTATCCCTCACATCTAAGGGATCCTGTAGTACAATTCTCCTGGCTAAAAAATAATACTCCATCAATACAGTACCAACTCATGATCTCTCGCCAATCCATCCTGTCGGAGGGATCAGATGCGTAGGAACCTATATCTGGGATAAGTCTCCTATGTTGCACTGTTCCCAACTCACACAACTCTATTTGGTCGATCAACAATATCCATCGAGGAAACCCTACATCTCTCCTTGTAATGGGTACAAGTGGAAAAATTGTGTTGCATGCCTTGTCTATGTACTCCTAGATAGGGATGTTGCCTAAAAATATTGTATCTTTGCTAGCTACCACTGCATCTACCTACACCTCGTCAATGGGTAGATCCAAGTATGGATGCACCACTACCTCCAAAAGAGCCTCCCTAATCTGAACTGAAATTCCATTCTCCATCGGTCCACTCACCACCTGCAAAATTGTCTTGTCAGGTCCCAATGCCTCATGATTACCAAAATTTGCAAATACTACCTTCATGGTGCCTTCTTGTACATATTCCTTCTACCCATCAATGGTTTTCCCCAAGGATGTCTACTCATCCTCCTTCATCATGGGCTCAAGATGAGCCACCAACTAACTCTCCAAAGATGGCCCATCATGTGCACTTTGTTCCATTATGTGTTTCTCATGCTGAATGAGTACACGTTGTTTCTCATCAATCTCCTCTACTAAACATGGTTGCATCGCTAAGATGCTGTCAAAAATTCCCCCTGAATGCTCATGCTACTCAGAGGTGTCCAAAGACTCAACTATAGAAGAAGAATCCTCATCCTAAAAGTTATAAGGAATCTCCTCCTGATCTACCCCTGTCATCTCCTCGGTGTCACTCATGCACAAGTGGTCAGTTTCCCAAGGTTCCTTGTAGATGAAGCAAATGCCCTTTCTCCTTAAATAGTTCCTGCTCCATGTCCCCTCAATTCTCGACTGCTCCTCCCTGGTCAACTGTCTCCGGAGCATATTTATGTTCTACTCAACCAACCTTTCGGAAACAATTGAGACCAATTGTTTTCTCCTTCAAACGGACAACAATCGAGACTACAACTCCCAAAAAATGGCATCACGACATCTCATACATGATGACAAGAGGGACTACATGTGTGTTTTTACTGAGTTGGGATGATGTCTCCTAATAATGAAAAAGAATTCGAACATTTGCAGAATCAAGTCATCACACTCAATATCAAACATGATTTCGTAAGTCCTAGTTATGGCTATAATTTCCAAACCCTGAAGCTTCTTCCCAAATGTAGGCCGCACATAGTTATCCAAGTTTCATAAGGTTTCTACCATAAAGTTGAGGAATCTCTTCATAACATCATCATTGTAAGGAGCTATAGGGGCGGTCAACATCATGATGCTACTAAGATAAGAGGCAACTAGAAGTGTGACCCCTTCACAAGGGTACTCCAAAACTTGGGTTGTATGAGAGACAACATAACTGGTTTTAGAGCCCAAATTAGTTTCTTCCCTTCTAACTAGTTCACTTCAGAAAGCAGTGAATCCAACTCATCTAGTTTGAAAAGAGCTTTCATTGTGACCCTCATGTGTTTCAAATATGTCCCAAGTGTAAAGATTTTTTGTTCTATTTTCTGCCCCTTTTGCACATCTCCTAGTTATGGCATAAACCCCTCTTAAGAAAGATTTGTTGTTTTGGTTGGGTTTTTGGTCCATAGAAACATTTTGGTTTAAGGCATTAAATGTTGTACTATTGTGTTGGTTTATGAGGTGTTTTAAAAACTCCATCATTCAACAACATATACAAGGCTACATAATTAACACAACAATTATGCACATCAAGCTCTGGCGCATACAATTAACACATGGAAGTAGTTCATACATCACTCATACAACCATATCAAGTCCTCAAAGGACAGTTATAACACCACACTCAGGTCTCTGCAACATATAAACTAGCAGCCACACTACAATGGTTACCAACACAATGCGTCAAACCACTGTCAATACCGTAGAAAACATGTACTTTGACACATTTGACTAAAACTCTAATGATAGATTCCTTTATCAAACCAACCTTCTCAACCCTTATTCAACTGAGTAATAATGCATGAATAGAAATCACATAGAGGTTTGTGGGCTCACCCTATTTGCTTAGGGCAAAAACTCTCATAGCTATGTAAAATTCCCTTATGGTATTTTTCCCTAATGTCACTGTATGTTTTTGAGCACTGGTTTGTTTCCTTAGTTAATAGTTCATCAGAAATTTCATTTGCAAACAACAACGGATATGCCAAATCTTAAAATTAGGGTTTAACTGGAACATCACACATTATTTTTATGACAGAAATAACACACTATTATTTGATAATATAACTCATTCCCACCCATTCTAGCACTGATATACACTCAGGAACAACTATTAATGTCTCTTTTCTACCCACTAGAAGAGAAAAAAAAAATAGCAGTAATATAACGCAGTGAATGAAATATGGAACCTGGAACCTTACGATGCTCAGTCATGCACTATCATTCGTGGTAAATTTCATCATTGAGTTGTAGTCATCCATTCTTGTGCAAGAGAGGACATGGGTTTGCCCGGAAATATATACGCTCAGCCAAAAACTTGTCAACCTTTAGCATGGGTTAACTTAGCCCTGTATTGTTTCTCACTCCAGCGAGTATCCAATTGAGAAAGGACTCACAGTTCTTCCTTGTATATACAACAAGAGGAGACAATTCACACGCTCAACCCATAATGTAATACGTCATATTCCTAGGATACACTGGCCATAACTAGTGTTACCTGGGAGTGATGATGTTGCTCACGAACAGGGTTCCAGGAATCTCAATAATATCTTCCAAATTATTTATTCTGGTCTGCAAACTTAGTTCAGCAACTAATATCTTCCAAATTGATAGGCGCAGGTCCCTTTTCGTTGTACCACTTGAGTCAGCTCGACCCAAGGAGTCAAATATATTCTCCACGTTTGGCAATGGACTGATAACAACCCCTTTGAGAACGGATAACATGCCCATCACTCAGTAGATGACAAGCTTTACCTACTTTGACCTCTCCTTTCTGGAATGGCACGACTCTCTGATTATCAAGCTTCCACGAAAAATGGTTTCACGACCACCATCAAGCACAAGGTGATTAAATTTGTTTGGAAATTCTGCCAACAGACTTACAAATGTCAAAGTAGACCTCCAATAAATAAATACGACAAGACTTTACTGATTCAATCCTCCTTGATTTATTTGTTGCCAGAAGGCACTTGTGCCACAATGGTTCCAACTCATGCTTTAAGCTTAAACAATCATGTAATCACCGCCTCTATGCCTCATGCCCTGGAAAAATATTTTGACACCAACCAGAAGTTTTATGAAGCCCTCTTACAAATAATTCGTCCATGATAGAGTTAGCCTTGGAATTATTTTTACGGTATTAGAAAAATCTCACGACTTGTTCCAACGATTTATAAAGGGGTTACTAATTTTCCTGTGATCTTGCAGCTACTTGGATGAAATGAGGCCTAAAACAAGCTCACTACAGTTGCCCTGAACATTGACTCGACCCTTTTGAGATATGATTTCTCTCTTGGCATACAAAAAAATAATTTGGACTTCCAAATCTGATTTTCAAAGTGACCTCTAGAATTATAAGAGGCAGTCCCACAAATATTTATTTTGGCCTTTGGCCTCGTTAAAATAAACCCAACCCACCCCTTAATAAGTCCACGACCCACTTAAAATAATGCTATTTTTTAATATAAAATTTAATTCCTTTGCCCTTAAATAAGCTTTGGTGAAATGAATATTTTGGCCAAATAAAATTATTCCAATTTTTGGCAGAAAGAAAAAATCCTACACCAAAGGATGACTTTGGCGCTTCCAAAATAAACCCTGGAATACTTAAAATAGAAATTGAAAACCTGCAAGGTGAGTCAAGTTCAATGCTTTGATACCACTATAATATTCCTTTCAGAAATATTGTGGTATTTTTTTGAGAAATTTCTTTATAAAAGTTTATGACAACATTTTTTCCAAAAACCCACAAAAATTATACCAGAAAACACCAGTGAATAGGAACCCAAAAATTATACAAGCATGACAAATACATTGACAATTTGTAGAAGTAAACCCAGAAACTTAGATAACATCAGAAAATGCAGCATAAGGAATGAATCAACTTCATTTATTACAATATAGCATGGAGAGTACAACTAGAAATATCTTAGGCAAAATAGAAAAGATGATAGTTGTGTGGACCTCCAAATATTTTGCTGCTATTTTGATCCGGATCTCTCAAAACTCCACAACAACTGCACTCTCCCTCCAACAACAACTGCCACTGAATCAACTAAAATATGATGAAGCACCAATTGAGGACATGAATTATCCTCACTCCAATATCCTTGAAGCTCTATGAAACTCCTGGATGAAGTCTCCTCTAGGAGAGTTAGGTTTGCATCCAACACTCAACAACATACTCGAGGGATTCCGTCTTAGTGCTAGAGAAGTTAGAAACTAGGTTCTCCAAACTTCATCAATAGAAAATATCAACAATCTAAGATGTCCTCCAATGGCCTCCTCCTCCTCTTTTTATAAATATGATAGACCCCTCTAGAACCTCCTATTTTATTATTATTTTAATCATGGGGCACTTTTCCCTCTTTTTATTTCACTTAAAATATTCTTTTTAATGTGGGAAAAGGGGAAATTGGTCACCTTGCCTCCTCAAGTCATTGAAAATCCTTTATAACCATCCCATCCTATACATATTCTCATTTCAGTTCCAAAGAGCCATTACACTAAGGTGTTTCGTCAAGTATTCATCTCAGAATGCCACCTTAAGCGTAATTAATTGAGTTAGGCCCAATAATAACGCTATTTTTCGAAAGTTGTCGAAATGCAACGAAACGAAAGGAAAGTTGTGCAGATGATGGAACACACTAACCAAATTTCATCAGATCCCATAGAAACTCCTCAAAATCCCAAGAAACATCTCCAAAGTCCCCTCGTCCCACTGATGACGTAAACCTGCACATGTGACCTATCTGCCTCCAAAGATGAAAATCCATCCCAACCATGCCATAAGGAACATTAGAAAAGGGAACATCAAAAATTCTGATCCAGGTTGCTCTGGGTGTGCCTCTTCAAAGAAGCCAAAATGTGAATGTGGAGGTTATGGAATATGTGCTCAAAAGAGAAACACAATTGTGATGAATATATACAATGAGTTAGCTAATTTTGTGGTCAACTGTCATTGTAGTAGGAGATGATTATGATGAGGGTAATGTGTTGAGAGATAGTGAAAACTATTAGAATGGTGGAGTGGCCAGGTGGGATGCATAATTGATAATTTCATATCTTTTCCACCAACAAAATCTAATAAAATGTCATTTCTCCTAAGGAAGTAATTCAAATTGCTTCCCTAACAATGGTGCCACAAGATGCTAGGGCCTTAGAGTCACACTATGTTGTGTTATAGTGTAGAGATTGGGAACATCTAATGGCGATCTTAGTTTGTTGTTATGATTACGATTTTTTGTTGAAATTATGCATGTGAAATCATCTATTTTTATTTTAAATATTGTTGAATCTATCTATGTGTTCTTTGGGTCTAGTGTTATAACTCATTGTTCTTGGTTTCAAACTTCGAAAAGAAAATAAATATGACAAGAGTTGCAGAAAATTAGATCGTATATTAATTTTTATTTCTGTGAATTTTCTTTGTGGAATGACTTTATAATTTTGGCTTAAACCATGCTAATGTTTCATGTGTTTAATTCGGGTTTAAGTATCATGCACTTTATTTTCCCCATAAAGTTGTCATAAGAAAGTAAAGGGACATGAAGAACTATTTTCAGCCATTTGAATCAGTCTCTAAATTTCTATGTGTGTATGTTTGTTTATGTATTAAATATAATGAAATCACTCATAATCTAACTCACAATTATTGTACATTTGAAAATATGAACAACATATGCTTTCAACATTCATCATGGGTTTCTCTCAAGGAAGTAAAAATTACCATGGTTAAATCTCATTCAAATTAAGCTCTAATTTTTGTTTAAAATTCAAATTTCTTTTGAAAATTCATGAGCTTTGGATTTAACATAAATAATTGAAAATAATTTTTGAGAAGGTGAAAAATGGAGAACAAATCTTAACAAATTCAAAAGAGCAATAAGAATTCCTTTGAACTTGTTCAAATCATATTGGTAGCTGAGCAATTAAGAATTCAACCACAAGAAAACATAATATTTTGTTTTTTTTTTCCATTTCTATAAAAACCCTTGTAAAATCCATCAAAGAAGCCAAGATACTCTTCAACAAATTTGATAAGTTTTGCAAAAATTAAATAAAACCATCATACTAATGTAGAATCCACTTTAATTTGACAATTTCATTTCATCATCATAAAAAACCAGTTTTACAACATAATTTTCCATGTAAATGCTTGAAATTGTATTAGTATTGTGAAAATATTCAAAATACAAGGTGGGTTCATAGAATTACATGCATGAGAAGAACTGATAGCCCAAAACACACTTCAGAATTCCTTCCTTAACAAATTCAAAACTACCAACAAATTATGGAGAAAAATTTGACAGAGTTTCCCCTAAACTATAATATTTCTCCTTTCTGAAAATACAAAATGAGGCTATATATAGGAACTGAATTCCCAAGCCCCTCACCCCAAACCACTAGTGGTATTTAGAAAATCAGTAAGAATCTTTGCAAAATGACAATTGTCAAATAACAAACTTCTTCTAAAGGCTTCTTGAAAAATCTGCTAGTTGTAGGGCGGGCCCTTTGGATTTGGCTATAGTGGATTTTCCATTACTCTCTCAATTGTACAATGGGTCTCCTCTCTCTTTCCTGAGCACTGCTTGAACTAGGTGCTATTTTGGTTGGGCTACTGACAGTGTCAGTTTTGTCAATGCTAGTGTCGATGACTAAGGTTGTGCTCGCTATTATGCTGGAGGCCTTGAACTAAAACCTAACTCTGTCGATTCCACCTATGACACTAGTGTAAATGCACTTTGAATGGCCCACCTATGTAGATCTAATATGCCTTTCCATTCCTTTCCCATGAGAACATCGCACAACTGTGCATCCAAAATTGTCCCTTCCGAGGTCATAACTAGCTCATAGTCCACTTTTCCTTGTTCCTTGAAAATTCTCTTAAGCATGAACAAAAGTTCAAAATGGTATTCATATAAATTCAAGATATCATTTTCTTGGAATGGGCAGTCCTCTTCCCCAAAGCTCATTTGATCTTCCGTAATACCATTTAGGATTTTCATAAGGGATTCTTTGGAATAAAAATATGCATGCCCATCAAAGAAAGGTGGGAACTTTCTCTTATACAACACTTCACATCTTTCTTTAAAGTCTTGTACTTCATTATCCATTATTTCTGCTTTCTTTTCTACCAGTGCTATCAACTTATGCTTCCTTTTCAATTGATTAGCCCTAGCTACAAGATGAGATTTGTTAATATTTTCCTTTGTAACTTCTTCCTCAGACATACGGTTAAGAAAATTTATAATTGCTTGAGCCTCCGCTGAGGTTTTTCCAATAATACCTTTGAGTGCATCCATTTCCTTGTGGACCACCCTAACAAGTTCTATCTTTTCCTAGGCCAAATTCAAGTGACCTCAATGTTTGTCTACTAACTTCATGAATTTATTCGAAATGATCCCTTTAACTGACTTAAAAAAGGATTTGCTAGGATTTTTTCTCCTCAGGTCTTCCAATTCAGCATCAACTTTCTGACCGTAGTCTTGGGCTCGATACATTTCCATTTTGGTCCCTTCAAGCTCTTCTTATTTATCTTTGATTTCCACTCTCATCTTGAGAGAAGAGCTTGCAGTATCTTCACATCCTCTAACACCATTAGAGATTCTACCTACCCGATTAGCACATCCGGGATCTGTTGAGACTGCATAGTCTCATTTATCTTCTCTTCCAGCCCTTGGACTTGCACCTCTAGTAGCATAATTCGGTCCTTATACTCCTTTTTATTCGAGAGTGCATCGTGCAACTTAACCCTTAACTCTTGGCTCTCTTTCTCCATTGTTTCTACCTCCGCTATTTGTACGAGATGTGTGTCTGGAATCTTGAGTTGTTTCTTCATTGAGGAAGTTTCCCTATTCTTTTCCTCCAGTATATCCTTATATTTCTTAAAATCCCTAACATGGCCAAATGTTTGATTTTATCCTCTAAGTTTTTAATCTTCATCTTCCTAGTCCTCCCAACCATCTTATCATATTTCAATTTATTGTTGGCCTTGGTATATAGATCCAGTAGCCTTTTGGTTGTGGTGTTTTTCTTATGCATCTGTCTGTGTACCAGGTGGGTTACTTGTAAATTTAGGTCCATGAGATCAATATACAAAATATTATTTTCATGCAAGAACATTTGGTGAACCTGGTAGTATGACATGGACATCGTTGTATTCACTTTGTATTACAACACAACCATCTTGAAAATGCCATTTTCATAATCCAATGCACTCTTAAGCTGCATAGGAGGAAGTGGATGGTTCTCTACTATTTTGATACCTCTCCTCCTCTCTTTTGAGGCTTGCGTGGATATTTCCATAACTTTCTCTACAATTGACACATGTATGTTATAGACATTTTTGTGCCTTACAGCATTGAGCATGAAATGTCCATAATCTAAGGGATCCAAAGTCCCTAAACATGTTGTTCCTACCCCTAGAGGAACAAGGCTAACAAACCATAGCAATTCACAGAAGTTCTCCACCAGAAACTGCTCAAAAACAAGTCAATTCAGGATCATTTCAGTGGCTACACTAGCTGTTTGCGCTGAATGTCAAAGCCAACACTGGCTACCTGCGTTGAATGTCAAAGGGAACACTGGCTACCTGCGCTGAACGAGAGTGGACATGTGGCAAGCTCATTTCTCAAGGTGTCAAAACCCAGGAAGCTTCCAAAATGACACTTGCCTCAGGGAATTCGACTGGGGATGAGTAAGAGGTTCCAAATCTCCAAGTGGAAACAAGAACCTCCAAGTGGAATCAAGAACTGACAGAGGGAGAGGACACTAGTCAGATCTCAAGCTGACTCATCCTCTCTCCAAACATCTATATATGGATCTCTCCTCCATGAGATCTAGAGGCTGGAATTTTGTTATTGCAAAGAATTGCTGTTGGTTTGAGATTGGAATCATTGGGTGCTTAATGCTTTGAAGGGGGTGAAGATAGGAATTCCATTTGCTGGGAAGGAGATGCTGGATTGGAGCCCTCTGGGTTGTATCTCTTCCTGAACCTTGTTATTCATCAATAAAGCTATCTTGGTTTCTCCTATATACTGATGTATTCTTGATGTATGATTGCATTAGTCTATTTGGTTTATTTCTAATCCTAAACTAGTTATGAATGTGAATATTTGTCTTTCTGTAGTGTTCTTCTCTTGTCGCAAGTAGCTGTTCTCTTGTGATCTTGCAGGAACCCGTTGAAGCTGGACAACCAAGAAGGCAAGTAGTTGTTCTCTTGTGATCTTGCATGAACCTGTTGAAGCTGGGCGAGTGAGAAGGCAAGTATCTGTGAACTCCCAAAGAGAAGAGAGACCGGATCGAAGGACAAACGGAAGACACCGGTAAGTCTATTTATCTCTCTTCTTTCACATTTCATAAAGGAAGAAACCAGAATAGCTGTCCTTGTTTGTTGCTAAGGCACTGTCACACCTTAGGTGGATAGGATCGTCTTGCATAGGCATTTTTCCCCACAACAAATTGGTGACTCCGCTGGGGAGATTTGTTTAGTCATTTTATTTGTGTTTCTATCATTTTTTGTTTCATAGACTTGACAGCAACAATCGAACTGCATCTGCTATTCCCAGATGCAAAGTAGACAGTTTCTGCTTTGATCCAATCACTGTACTTGTCTATGATCTGAACAATGGACTCACAAATGATTTGATGATCCTTTGTGATAGATCTTAGCACCCCCTCAAAGCATCCCTTTGATTGCACCTTGCTTGTTGCTTTTATTTGGCCTGAAACAGTGAATTAAATAGCAATTTGTGACCCAGAACCTGTGAGAAACGAGAGTTTCTCCTTCAACGCATACCCAGTGAAGGGATTCTGCATTTCAACGCAGGTCCCGTGAAGGCTACCTGCGCTGAATGTCAAAACCCCTGTGTTGAGGTTGCGCTGAACCAGTTTGCCCTTGTGCAGCTGGGGTTCTCTGCTCTGTTTTGCCTTGTTTTGATCTCTGATTTTTGCAACCTGTAACCAGCATAGGTACCAGTCTGATAACTCCTTTTCTCTGCTTAAATTCCGCCTCCTTTTGTACAAAAAGACTGTGAGTGTTTTTATGTGTTTGTGGCATCATTTACAGTTTTCCTTTGCATGAGTGAAATAGTCATCCTGTAGCCCTTGATTCGGATCTGTTGATTGTGATCTTAGAAGAGAGTTCATTGGCTGTTTGCAGTTGATTATACATTTACTCTTGCTTATTGGTTTGAGTTTGTCTCTTTTAAGTGTCGAAACAAGTATTCATTTCGAAAATCGTTAAGTGTTGTAATCTCTTCTACCCTCTCTGATTTCGAAAAAGTAAACTTGTTTGTATTTCTCATTTAAAAGCAAATTCAAAGTTGTACAAAAAGCTTTCTTTGTAGGCATCAATACTAAGAAAGCGGAAAACAAACACCTGCATTGTGCATTTGCATCTTGATAGTTTGCATGTCTGATTTAGGAAAAGTGCATTAGAGTGTGCTGATTGCTCTTTGAGAAAAGATGGTGTCTTTCTTTTCCCTTAGTAGCTAGGATTTTCAAAGTTGAAAAGATATAAAGCTTGCTTATCATCTTTAGACTGCATTTAGGAATTGTATCATACATCTCGTGGTGAACCTTGAAAGGCAAACTTCTAAAAAGATCAACCTAAAATAAATCGAATGAACTTAACAACGCTTTGCAACATAACGCACAACATAGAGGTCTAGGCTAGAGACGTGTTCCGGCGTCGTAAAGCCTGGTGACTGTCGATCTCGTGGATGGTGGGTGATTCCTCCTGAGGGACGATAGCGCCAGTACGGATTGTGCTCCCACGTACCGTCGCGTATATATTGGGAGACCACTATAGGCATAAAACCTTTATCCTTAGGAAGCCGTGTCGGCCGCCCTACTGATCGCAATGCACTGAACACAACATTCAGGAAGATTGACCGCCCGTACCCTAAAAAGTATTCTGCGGTTTTGCGAAAAGTTTGGCACACCCTCTGCCTAGAACTCCAGAGCAGTTCCTTTTGGCCTTTTTCAGACTCTATAACGGAAAAAGTCCATCCGAGCATTTGTCACTTCGGGCTCGTTAAAACATCGAAGGAGACCAGAGTCATCTTTAGCTTTTTCTCGACTCTTTAAAAGTGAAAAAGCAAGTTGTGTCTAAAAGCGTCTAAAAAATTCATTTAATTCGGAAACACACTTTCCCCTTTTTGTATTTTGGTTGATCGAGTAATCCGCAATCGTGGAAGAAAGTCAATTGAAACCCCGTCGTTCGCAGAGGCTTACGAGTCAACCGTCTTTGTCTCCGGAATTGAAAACAGTACGGACAAAGCGAACTCGTTTAACCGGTTCGAAATCTCCTATTAAAGTTAGAACAGGTGTTCCAACAACATCTGAGATTCCGGTTACTCCAAACATTTCTGGAAACCCTGCCTCTATAGAAGAAGTTCAACAGCCACAGAGGGACAGTAACACTAACCCTAGTCTGGGGGCAAATACTTGCCTTACTGAACCAATCCCATCTGTGACCGGTTCGGAGAGTCTTGCTCCTGAAACAACTGTCGTTGTCGATTCAACCCCTTCTTCGGCACTAGAAATATTTTACGTACCTGGCGGTCTTCCTCTTCCACCTGGTTTGATTGCGATAGAAGAAATTGTAGAGGATCCGCAAGCAAGTACTCCAACACATTTTGGAGTCGGGGTCACTCTATTTCCTTCATCAGAAGTTAGTCTACCACAAGTGGAAGTTCCTGTAGAATCGTTAGGCAATCTCTTGGATAGACTCAAAATGTCTGAACAACCGTCAACATCTAGGACTGTGTCGAATGACAGAGCGAGAGCAGAAGCCCCTGCCGTCACTCCGACAATGTTTGCCGGCATACCATCTGTCCCGACTAGCTCGCAACCGCTAGAAGGAGTCCACCAAGGGACTATTTCGACAGTGTGGTCCATTCCAGTTTGTTCCTCCGGAATGATATCCGGCAACTCTTATGTTGAAACTCGCCAGATTGATCCATTTGGAGGTCAATTTGGGCAATCCAATCCCCAAGGACAAACAATCCCCTTGAGTTCTGGATTGCTACCGTATGGGGGGCAGTATGCCCTTTCATTACCCCCTCCGAGAGGGTATCCATACGGGAGTTCACAACAGTATTCAGGTTATACTGGAATTACATCAAGTGGTTAGGTACCTATGCTACCTCAACAACCAAGGGTTGTATATTCTATGCAACAGTGTGTACCTATGTCGAACATCCCGACCACACCGGCTATTGTGACAGTGTCGCAAGTTCAAACGTTGCCTATGTATGTCAACCTCAGATTTCTCAGGTTGTAATGCAACAGCCCCTTGACCCTGTGACACAACCACAATCGCCAACTGGTGGGGCGACACAGGTCCAAACGGGTACAATTACCCCACACCTTGGTCCAACAGTTAGTATAGCACAACAGAACATGGCTTCACAACCATGGCTGGTGCAATACCAACAACCACAATTCTAGCAAGTGTACCAAGGTTCTGAGTAGTAGATCTTTGCGAACAGTGGACAACCGTATATTCAAAACGGTCAAAACCAACCGCTTTACAGTGGTCAAGTCCACCAACCGTATCAGTCAAACCAACATCAATTACATTATGCTGGTATGCAAAGGTCCACTGCTCAGGCAATTCCATCGTACCCTGGGTATGCTTCACCTAACTTGAATCAACAGTTACCATTCGTGGCAACTTTAGAGCTACCCGATTTACACCGATTAACCAACGATCCGATTTCTTACGCCCCTTGGTGGCCAGCGATTCCTCACAAACTTCCATCTGACATTCCTAAATTCAATGGAAATCCAGGTGAAGACCCATCGAATCACGTGATGAATTTTGATCTGTGGTGTTCATCAAACACCCTAAATGATGATTCGATAAGGCTTCGCCTTTTCCAGAGGACGTTAACGGGTCCAGCGACAAAATGGTATATTGAATTACCTAGAGCCTCGTTCGACAATTTCAGCTCCCTAGCCACGACTTTCTTAACCCATTTTCAATTACCGATAAGGTACGAAACGGGAATAGAAATCTTAACCAACTTCAAGCAGACAACGGCCACTCATATATCCGATCATATACATGAGTGGCGTCGTCACCGTAGGATGGTGAAAACATACGTTCCCGATCAGCTGTTAGCTGAATGGTTTATAAAGTCGTTACTTCCTGCTATAACAGAAGATGTGGCAAAGGGGGGAGTCGTAACAGAGGAGCAAGTTATTGCTCATGCACAATATCTAGACTTAGTTTATACTCAGTCTGGCATGCTCTACGACAAAATACCTGACGCCCCTAGACCGGAATTCTCAATTCCTCCTCCTCCTAAATCAAATAGTGACTCTCATGCTGGCGATGGTGTGATAGGCACGGAAAACGCAAAATCGACAAAGGCTTCGTCTAAGAAAGCCCGTAAGAATTCGGATCAAAATGCAAAAGAAGAAATTCTTGCTTCGGAAGTAAATGCCGTATCAGCAGATAAAGGCAAAGAAACTAATCAACCAGGAAGCAAGAAGAAGAAAAACAAAGGGAAGAAGAAGAAACAGGGTGAGTCATCCCCTGAAAAAACTTCTTCAAACCCTCCTGGGAAAGTGAAACCAAAAAATCCATGTCAAATATGTGATGAGGAACATTGGACAGGCAAATGTCTGTACAAAGCTGAGCTTAAAAGATTCTTTAAGAGTTCGCAGACCTCAACTGTGTTAACTGATCCGTTTCCCAATCCAGGTCAAAATCTGGTTGATAGTGGAAATGCTTCCCTGTCGCAAGTGCTCATGTTGTCGGTTTCAAAACAGCAGAATGATGCTTTGATTTCGACAAGGAACAAAGATTACGGGAATCCGCAGCTGTCGAATGACAAAGGTAAAGATCAACCAAGTAGTTCGACAACAACTTTGACAGAAGTTGTACCACCCATCATTCCTAAATTAACAATAAAACCGCCAAAGGGAGTAGTACACAAGTCGACATTTAATCCTCGTGCCAGAGCGGCGCAGCATTATAACATAGTGGAAGATTTGGCCCAATCGCCATCCGCTATGTCGACTCTTGAAGTACTACAAAATTGCCCATCCCAAAGGCAGGCTTTGTTATCAGCTATTGGTGGGGTTGATCCTAAAGATTCCAATCTTTTATCCTTCGATCACAAAGGATACGATCCTCAGTTACCAGCTCAACTAGCTTTCCTTATTCAAGTGAAAGCCCTCAACAAAACTGTTCACCGAACAATTATTGATGAGGGGGCATCTACATGTATTATGTCGATGAGTTGCTGGAAAAATTTAGGATCTCCAACCTTGTCGCGATCTTCGATGACATTAAAAGCATTCGACGGAAGGACATATACCCCGTGTAGTATCCTTAATAACTTGAAAGTTGAACTGGGAGGAAAAACAGTAGAAATAGATGTTGAAGTCATCGATGGGAATCTGGACTACAACATCCTACTGGGAAGACTGTGGATATATGCCATGGCAGCTGTAGTGTCGACTTATTTTAGGAAGATCGCATTCCCTTTTCAAGGAGGGATTACGATCGTCGACCAACAAGACTTCCTCCCTAATGCTTCACAAGTTACAGGAAGCATTCCCATGATCCATGGAAGCAACCACTCGCTTCAAGACATCGGAGTAGGCCTACTGAAAGACCCCACATTAATGGGAACTTTCGCACTTCCACCTCCAATCTATATAGGAGAAGTAGCGTTGGTAAGAGCCTGCAACATGATATCTTCCACGAAGATCTCAGAAGACGATATCGACATGGATCATGCAATGGTTTTGCCCCCAAGCCCTATAGAAATATTGTAGCAATCAATGTTTCGAACATGGGAGGCTAACCCAAATCAACACTCATCAAGCGTTTGGGTAGATAGGTCTAGAGAATATGGTACCCCGTTAGATCCTTGGTCGAAAGTACATGGGACTGACGAAGGAATCCTACAATCAATGTTGATTGAGGGGGCACCATGGAATGATTGCCACCATCATTCCCTTCTTCCAGAATATGAAGAAGATACTCAACATGACCTTTACCACCCTTCAGTTTTTGAATTCCTATCAAATACTGTAAATACGGTGGATTCCGAGCGAAACTTATCCAATATTGAAGAGACTATAGCCATAAATATCTCGACTAAAACAAATGTTGTAGAGAATATTTATGTCGGCAAAGGTTGCTCTCCTTCAGAACTGGAAATATATAACGCTCTTTTTCGTGAGTTCAGAGATGTCTTTGCTTGGTCATATGATGAAATGCCAGGCATTGACTCGAGTATCGTTGAACATGAAATTAAGATGTATCTTGATGTCAAACCAGTAACGGCTTCGGCAGGTGCACCCCAAGAAAGCCGCTGCCATTAAAGCAGAAGTTGAAAAGCTCCTCCATGCTGGTTTCATCTACCTGGTTCCTCTAACCGATTGGGTATCGAATATTGTCCCTGTTATGAAGAAACAAGGGACAATTAGAGTGTGTGTCGATTATAGGGATGTAAACCAAGCTTGTCCGAAGGAAAGCTACCCTACACCCTTCATCGACCAGATAATTGATGAATGCGCCGGATGTGAAATCTTTTCATTCATGGATGGATTTTCCGGGTATAATCAAATAAATATCCGCCCACAGGACCAGTCAAAAACTGCATTCATTTGTCTGTGGGGCACATTCGCTTATCGAAAATTACCCTTTGGTTTAAAGAACGCAGGGGCGATGTTTCAGAGGGCAATGAATTATGCCTTCCATGAAATCAAGAATATCGTTCAACCATATCTCGACGACCTTCCAGCTCATTCGCGAAAGCGGACTGATCATCCGCAGCATTTAAGAGCGATATTTCTACATTGCCGGCACTACAAGATAAGACTCAATCCACACAAATGTGTGTTTTGCGTCGGTTCTGGTCGTTTACTTGGCTTTGTAGTCTCTAAGGATGGGATTCGTCTCGACCCTTGCAAGGTTCAGGCAATCATTAATATGCCTCCACCTTCAAATTTGCTTCAGATTCAGAAACTCCAAGGGAAATCAAACTTTCTGAGGAGGTTCATTCCAAATTACGCAGAACTTGCTAAAGGTTATACTTGTCTTTTGAAAAAGGATGTACCTTTTGTCTGGGATCAGGTGGCGCAAGCTTCCTTTGATGCTCTGAAAGATTCTCTAGTAAAAGCATCATTAATGTATGCCCCGGACTATCAAAGAGATTTTAACCTGTATCTGGCTGCAGCAAATACGACCATTGCGATGGTTTTAGTTCAAGAAGTCGATGGAATTGAACATCCTATATATTATTTAAGTAAAAACTTGAATGATATAGAAAGAAAATATTCTTATGTTGAAAAGCTAGCACTCGCTGTTATTCAAGCGATACAAAGATTTCGACATTATGTCCTCTTTCGGAAAACTACCATTCTATCAGATTGCAACCCCATGACTCATATATTGTCGCGACAGTTGCTGGGGGGCAAGTATTCAAAATGGATAGCGATCCTTCAAGAGTTTGATCTGGAATTTGTCAAATCCAAATCAAAGAAAGCTTTAGTTTTCGTAGAATTATTGTGCGATCTCCCATCGTCGTCCAACGATGAAACATCAGAAGAGTCAATCGTGGACGAAAGTTTGTTTCTGATATCTGCAAGCAATGAGTGGTATGGAGATATAATAATTTATCTCCAAACCCAAAAATTCAGGCCTGACACCTCTCACTCAGAACAAAAATGTATACGATACCAAGCGAAAGACTACATGATCGTCGGTGATACGCTTTACCGTCGTGGTATCGATACAGTTCTGAGGAGGTGCCTCACCCATGAAGAGGCTGAAAAAGCCCTGAATGAGTGTCATTCAGGCGCGTGTGGGGGGCATCAATCTGGATATGCTACAGCACAGAAAATCTTACGAGCAGGATACTTCTGGCCAACCATGTTCAAAGATTGCATAACCGCAGTCAGAAGTTGCCATGCTTGTCAAATTTTTGATAGCAAAACCAGAAGACCACCCGCACCTTTACAGCCAATAGTTGTTGTTGGGCCTTTCGCCAAATGGGGCATCGATTTCATGACATGTAACCCCACCTCGACCGGGGGCCATGGGTATATTATAGTCGTCGTTGACTATTTTACCAAATGGGCCGAGGCGATGCCTACATTAGATAACACTGGTGAAACAACTGCCCTTTTCCTTTTCAATCATGTAGTCGCCAGGTTCGGCATACCACAGGCTATAGTTACAGATCATGGGTTGCATTTTCGCAATCACATGATGGTTGAATTAGCTGCTAAGCTAGGGCTATCTCACGACAGCTCTACCCCGTATTATCCGCAAGCCAACAGACAAGTTGAAGCAATCAACAAGGTCCTGAAGCGTATGTTGCAAAGGATGATCGGAGTTCACAAAAGAAGGTGGCACCTAATCATGTACTCAGCCTTATGGGCTTACCGAACATCGGTAAAGAACGCGACCGGGTTCACACCTTTCCAACTAGTGTATGGCCTGGAAGCAGTCTTGCCAATCCAGTGTGAAATCTCGTCTCTTAAACTCGCAATTGATCTCCTCCCCAGAAGTTCGGAAAAAGAGGCTTGTTTCTTGGAATTAATCCAATTGGATGAAACCCGTCGTGATGCCGCTTTGGCTAACGAAGCCCATAAGAAATGAGTCAAGGCGCAGTTCGACAAAAATGTCAAACCCCGTGTCTTCTCAGAAGGTGACTTGGTCTTGCTTTATGACCAAGAATCCGATAAATTGGGAGCAGGTAAATTTAATTCTTTATGGATGGGCCCCTATATTGTTAAACGAGTGTTAGCGAAAGGAGCTTACGAGTTAATGGATTATGATGTTATTCCACTGGCGCAACCCCGTAATGGGTTGTACCTCAAGCGTTACTATGCTTAAATAGTGACCAATATGCATGCACCTCGATTTGTGTTATTATGCTGGGGGCATGCAAAATTATCATCGAGCAGTTTTAGCACACAGTTCATGCTCGTTAAAAAATAAACGCAAGATCTGAGCAGTTTTAGCACATATTTCATGCTCGTTAAAAAATAAACATAAGATCGAGCAAATGTTTCCACCCGCGTTTAAGCTCATTAAAAAATGAACTATCCCGGTAAATAACCACTGTGAATGTAATATTATCAGCCATTAAAGCCTTGGTCGTGTTTGCACCGTCACCTCCACTTTTCCATTGGCCGATCGTTCACCTCCATATGATTGTTTACCCATTTTGAGGAACAGCTGCGAAGAGTGATTTCACCTAGCCATCCTTGTGACACTGCCGGGATTGGAAAATTCCAACCTGTACCTGGAATCAGCTGCTAACCCTGTTTATCACTCGTTCCTCAAAAGACGAGTCTTCTTTAAGCTCTTTTCAACTGACTCGTAAAATATGAAAAGATTGATGAGTCCTTGGCCTTCCAGCTCGTTAAAGGGACAGGAAGAGCTATCCCTCCTCTAGATTTTAATCTTTTTGGACCTGAGGGATTATTGCACAAAAAGATCGAGCGCTTGTTTTATTCGGCTCGTTAAAACTATCGAAAACTCATCCCTTCTGTATTGTTTTATACTTTTTCGGACTTAAGGGATTAGATGACAAAAAAGGACTTTTGGAGTTAAATTTATGTACCTTTTTAGACTCTCTAAAAATGAAAAGGACCGAGTTATCCTTGTCGTTAGACTCGTTAAAATCATTAAATAGCGACAAACTTGTCTTTAGACGAGAACGAGTTTCACTATCGCTAGGCTCGTTAAAATATAGCGATGGGCTTGCCCGAAGGACAGGTTATAAAACAAGCATATATTATCCTCCTCAAGCTTGACAAAAATAAAGAGGTATTGGTCAGCAATGACTGGGGAAAAATTGGGAGAAACTCAAGAAAACTTTGATGGTAGCAAGTCGCTCTTGAACGTGACGCTTTTCCTCCGTACCACAATCGGGTTGGGTTGTTTCATTCACCGGTCACATCCATGGTCTCGCCATACCATCCGTATTTGGGGTAATGCTACCAATCCATCGCATCAGTGTCGCCATATGTTCAAGAGAAGTCGTTCAGAAAAGTCAACCGTGTCCCATCCACTCCCATACATTATCCTTCATCCTTTCATGACCGCCACCCTGAATCATATGTCACAGATCGTTTTCACCTCCATTAAAATCATTAGCTCCGTTCCGTGTCACTGATGTGGGATTCATTAAGGCCCTCCTTTGACGGATCGCTTCTTGTCGACATCAGCTCATTATCCAAGAAGTTGATCTAGGAACAACTCCTTCAGTACTTTGAAGCTTGCATGCCTCAATGGCAAGTTTCTCACTTCCGGCGACAGGTATACATCAATGACCTTCGACCGAAAGATTTTGCGTGGTGTTCGACGCCAAGTCCTTTATTCACACCATGTGAATTGTACTGCAGTACCTTGAGGGTCATTATCATTATCAGTGACTCCTCTCGCGCTTGTTAACGGTTTACATCATCGACCGGTAATCAAGCGATGTCTTTCCATGTTCGACTTCAGAACATTTCTCACATGGATCGACTTGTACTTAGAGTGAAGATCGAACGAGTTTGAAGACCCCGGATCTAGTTTCATCCATCCTGGCTGCGATATATATTCAGGAAAGATAAAGACATTGACATGTACATCATTGCAGCAGATAATCATCCTACTCAAAGGATGATAATTTCATCAAAATTATCAGTCTACCACCAGACGATTGTCTGTTCTATGTACAGAAAAATGAATTTATAAAGCTGAGCATGGGAATGCCCGCCTCAACTAGATCATGAAAGCAGTATGAAAAATAATGTATTGTATTGTATCTTATTACAGGTCTCCTCCCAGCATTGGATGAACTTCGGATCCCCCTGATAAAGCATTTCACCCGATAAACAGCCTCATACTTTAGGGGGCAACTGTTATAGACATTTTTGTGCCTTACAACATTGAGCATGAAATGTCCATAATCTAAGGGATCCAAAGTCCCTAAACATGTTGTTCCTACCCCTAGAGGAACAAGGCTAACAAACCACAGCAATTCACAGAAGTTCTCCACCAGAAACTGCTCAAAAACAAGTCAATTCAGGATCATTTCAGTGGCTACACTAGCTGTTTGCGCTGAATGTCAAAGCCAACACTGGCTACCTGCGTTGAATGTCAAAGGGAACACTGGCTACCTGCGCTAAACGAGAGTGGACATGTGGCAAGCTCATTTCTCAAGGTGTCAAAACCCAAGAAGCTTCCAAAATGACACTTGCCTCAGGGAATTCGACTGGTGATGAGTAAGAGGTTCCAAATCTCCAAGTGGAAGCAAGAACCTCCAAGTGGAATCAAGAACTGACAGAGGGAGAGGACACTAGTCAGCTCTCAAGCTGACTCATCCTCTCTCCAAACATCTATATATGGATCTCTCCTCCATGAGATCTGGAGGCTGGAATTTTGTTATTGCAAAGAATTATTGTTGGTTTGAGATTGGAATCATTGGGTGCTTAATGCTTTGAAGGGGGTGAAGATAGGAATTCCATTTGCTGGGAAGGAGATGCTGGATTGGAGCCCTCTGGGTTGTATCTCTTCCTGAACCTTGTTATTCATCAATAAAGCTATCTTGGTTTCTCCTATATACTGATGTATTCTTGATGTATGATTGCATTAGTCTATTTGGTTTATTTCTAATCCTAAACTAGTTATGAATGTGAATATCTGTCTTTCTGTAGTGTTCTTCTCTTGTCGCAAGTAGCTGTTCTCTTGTGATCTTGCAGGAACCCGTTGAAGCTGGACAAGCAAGAAGGCAAGTATCTGTTCTCTTGTGATCTTGCATGAACCTGTTGAAGCTGGGCGAGTGAGAAGGCAAGTAGCTGTGAACTCCCAAAGAGAAGAGAGACCGGATCGAAGGACAAACGGAAGACACCGGTAAGTCTATTTATCTCTCTTCTTTCACATTTCATAAAGGAAGAAACCAGAATAGCTGTCCTTGTTTGTTGCTAAGGCACTGTCACACCTTACGTGGATAGGATCGTCCTGCATATGCATTTTTCCCCACAACAATGTATAGGCTTGGAAACTTCCCAAGATTATATACAACTGACATAAATGAAGAAATATAATCAAATAAGCCTTTATTTTTTTTAACTTACAAACCATGGGTAGTTACTCATAAACTGGTAATAAAGCATTGCGTTCATTTACTATTATGGGTTTTAGATGCTCTAGATAGTGGTATTGTTTATGGATGAACATGTGCACTAGATAATATCGGTAGCATAAGGAATTTCCCTCCCCAAACTCTATCATCTGGGAGTGTATCTCATGTGATAGAAACTATGGGAAACCAAATTTGGTGCAAGCCTTGGTGGTCGGATGACACAAGGATACCAAGAGACCTAGGATGGATTCAATTTTATAGACATCAATGTCAAGGCCTAGGACTTGGGAAACCATGAAGAAATAAAAATTTTAAATGGAGTCAAAATTCGTGATATGGTAAGGGCGATGACAAGAAGGAGTGACCACTCCTCTTAGGAAAAAATTGTTAACCATTTTTGTTGGACTTATGGTGTGAGATTGATCTACTTTTCTTCAATTTTCTCTTTATTTAGCCTTTGTAAGTTTGTCCTATAAAGTAATGATCGCATGTTTGCAATGGACTCAGGATTTATTCTAATTATTTCCATGCCATTTTGGGATGAGGTAATCATTCTTTTGTTTGGCAGGTGTTATAGACATTTTTGTGCCTTACAACATGGAGCATGAAATGTCAATAATCTGAGGGATCCAAAGTCCCTAAACATGTTGTTCCTACCCCTAGAGGAACAAGGTCAGCAAACCATAGCACTTCAGATCAGTTCTCCACTGAAAAACACTCAAAAACAGGTCAATTTTGGATCAAAGCAGCTGCTCCACTAAGCATCTGCGCTGAATGACAAAAGCTCCATGGTGTACCTGCGCTGCATAGCAAGTGCAACTAAGGCTACCTGCGCTGGGCGTACTTTGACATGTGGAGGAATCTTTTCTCAATGTGCCAGTGCCCAGGAAGCTTCCAAAATGACACTTGGATCAGAAGATTCGCCTAATGATGAGTAAAGAGGTTCTAAAACTCCAAGTGGAAGGTAGAAACTCCGAGTGGACTCAAGGACTGAAGAACAACTGGAGTTGAAGAGGACAACAAGTCACACATCAAGCTGACTTATCTTCACTCCAAAACTCTATATAAGGATCTCTTCCCATGGGATCTGGGGGCCGGAATTTATTGCAAAGGATTTCTGTTGGTTTACAGTTGTGAGCATTGGGTGATTGCTTGAGGGAGGTGAAGAAGAGATTTCTCTCCGTCGGGAAGGTGATGCTGGATTGGACCTCTCATGGTTGTATCACCGCCTGAACCTTACTTCCATATATTAATAAAGCATTTGAGGTTCTTCTATTCGCATGTGTTTCAATGGTGTATTGTCTTACTTGCGTCTTTGATTTATGCTAATCCTTGAATCGATTATGAATGCATGCCTCTTGTAGTTTCCTTTTCTTGTCTTATTTGCAGGATCTCGTGTAGCTGGGCCCATGAAAAGACTTGGATCTAGGAGCAAGCGGCAAACAAAGGAGATTGGATCGACCATTTGCGCAAGACATCGGTAAGTGGATCTCTTCCTTCTATCTCTTGCATGTCATAAAGAAGAAACTTTAGATAGCTTTGCTTTCAGCTGTTGCTAAGGAACTGTCACCCTTAGAGTGGGTTAGGGTCATTCCGAGTTGGATACTTTCCCCCACAACAGACTGGCGACTCCGCTGGGGATCGTGTCTTGTTGGTAGCTTGTGTTTCTTGCTATTCATTTCTTAAACAAAAGGGAGTACCAAATCGAACTGCATTCGAATCCTTCGAATGCAAAGTAGAGGGCAGCTACTCTAGCTCAGTGCTGGGCATGTTTATGATTTGAAGAGCTGATCCACAAGGACTCTTTTTAGCTCTTTGTGATAGTGTTCATCTTCCTTAATCATCCTCTAGTGTATACTTGACTGATAACCTCTGATTTGGCCAAAAACCATTGATTTTTGAGCAAACTGTGACCCGGAATCTGAGAGAGACGAGAGTTGTCTCATCAGTGCAGCTGCAGCAAAGGTTACCTGCACTGCAACGCAGGTCCCAAAGGGGCTACCTGCGCTGCATCTCAGATTGACAGTGCAGCACCTGCGTTGATCCAGTTTTGCCTTGTGCAACTGGGATTCCCCACTGTCTGTTGCCCAGTTTTCAGTATTGTTTTTGCAGCCTGTTGTTAGCCTGTATACCCAGCTGAAACCACTTCTCTTTGCCTTCATTCCGCCTCAGTTGTATGAAGAAACCGTGATTGTTCTTATTGTATTTCTTGCTGTCATTCACAGTTTCCCGTAGCGAAAGTGAACTAGTCTTGCTGTGACCTCTTGGATCTAGACCTGTGAGAAAGTGTCGTTGTGATTCTAAGAGCTAGTTTATTGCTGTTCATAGCTGCTTGAACATTTGCTTTCGTTATATGGTTCGAACTTCTTTATTTCTTGTGTTGAAACGAGTGAATCTTAAGGTGTTCTTTTGATTATTGGACATAAACTTGTTTGCTTCCGCTTGAAATCGAATTCGAAATTATACAACAGCTTTCTTTTTGTAATACATCAACATTAAGGAAGAAGAAAAGAAATACTTGCATTGTGCATGTGCATTTTGACAGTTTGCATGTCGATTTAGGACAGTGCATCAGTGAGTGCTCTATGATCTATTTGAAAAGATGATGTCTTTCTTTTCCTTCAGTAGTTAAGGTTTTCATAAGTTGAAAGAATTGAAAAAGCTTGCTTATCATTCTTAGACTGCATTTAGGAGTTGTATCATACATCACGTGGTGATCCGTAAAGGCAAACTGCTAAGCAAGATCAACCTAAAAAGAACTGAATTTATCTAACAACGCTTTGAAACATAACGAAACACAGTAGAGGTCTAGGTAGAGACGTGAACCGGCGTCGTTAAACATAGTGAATGTCGATCTCTACGAAGGTGGGTGATTCCTCCTGAGGGACGATAGCACTAATACGGATTTGTGCCCCCGCGTACCGTCGCGTATATTGGGGGACCCCTATAGGAACAAAGCCTTTATCCATAGGAAGCCGTGTCGGCCGCCCTACTGATCGCGATGCAGTGAACACAGCATTCACGAAGATCGACCACTCGTACCGTAAAACGTATTCTGTGGTTTCGCGAAAGGTTTGGCACACCCTCTGCCTAGAACTCCAGAGTAGTTTCTTTTGGCCTTTTTCAAACTCTATAACTGAAAAAGTCCATCCGAGCATTTGTCACTTCGGGCTCGTTAATACATCGAAGGAGACTAGAGTCATCTTTAGCTTTTTCTCGACTCTTAAAACATGAAAAAGCAAGTTGTGTCTTAAAAGCGTCTAAAATTAATTCAATTCGAAAACACATTTTACCCTGTGCATTGTTGGTTGATCAAGTAATCCGCAATCGTGGAAGAAAGTCAATCGATGAACCGTCGTTCGCGGAGGAACACGAGACAAACGTCTTTGTCCCCGGAATCGAAAACAACCCGGGCAAAGCGACCTCGTTCAACTGGTTCCAAATCTCCTGTCAAAGTTAGAACAAGTGTTCCGACGACATCTGAGGTTCCGGTTACTCCAAACATTTCTGGAAACCCTGCCCCTATTGAAGAAGTTCGACAGCCCCAGAAGGACAGTAACACTGATCCTAGTCTGAAAGCAAATACTTGTGTTACTGAATCAGTTCCATCAGTGATCGGTTCAGAGAGTCTTGCTCCTCAAACAACTGTCGCTGTCGAAACAACCCATTCTTCGGCACTGGAAATATTCTACGGACCTGACGGTCTTCCTCTTCCACCCGGTCTGATCGCAATAGAAGAAATTGTAGAAGATCCGCAAGCAACTCCTCCAACACATTTTGGAGCAGGGATCACTCTACTTCCTACTGCATCAGAAGCTAGCCTATCACCCAGAGAAGTTCCTGAAGAATCACTAGGCAATCTACTGGATAGACTAAAAATGTCTGAACAACCGTCGACATCTAGGACTATGCCAAGTGACACAGCGACAGCAGAACTCCCTGCAGTCATTCCGACAATGTTCGCCGGCATACCATCTGTCCCTAGCTCTCAACAGTTGGAGAGAGTCCCTTCGGGGGCCATGACGACAGTATGGTCTGTTCCTGTTTGTTCTCCCGGGATAATACCTGGTAACTCCTATGTTGGAACTCAACAAATTGATCCTTTCGGGAATCAACTTGGGCAATCCGGTCCTCGAGGTGTAATAAATCCTCTCGGTTCCGGACCACCACCGTATGGGGGGCAATATGCTTTTTCATTACCCCCTCCAGGAGGGTACCCATACGGGAGTTCACAACCATACCCAAGTTATACTGGAATAACTACCAGTGGTTGGATACCTATGCTACCCCAGCAACCAAGAGTTGTGTATTCTATGCAACAACAGATGCCTGTGACGAACATCCCGACGACACCAGCTATTGTGACTGTGTCGCAAGTTCAAACAATACCTGTTGCATGTCAACCTCAGTTTTCTCAGGTTGTAATGCAACAACCCTTTGACCCTGCAACTCAACCACAATCGCCAACTGGCGGGGCGACACAAGCACAAATGGGTAACCTCACCCCTCATCTTGGCCCAGTGGTAAGCATAGCACAACAACCAATGGCGTCACAACCATGGTTGGTGCAGTATCAACAACCGCAGTTCCAGCAAGTGTACCAAGGTACCGAGCAGCAAATTTTTGCGAACAATGGACAACCATACTTACAGTACGGTCAAAACCAACCACTCTATAGTGGAGTAGTCCATCAACCGTATCAATCATATCTGTATCAATTACATTATGCTGGTATGCAAAGACCAACTGCTCAGGCGATTCCATCGTATCCTGGGTACGCTTCACCTAACTTGAGTCAGCAGCTGCCATTCGTGGCAACTCTGGAGTTACCCGATCTACATCGGTTGACAAATGATCCTATCGCCTACGCCCCTTGGTGGCCCATGATTCCTCACAAACTTCCATCGGACATTCCTAAATTCAATGGAAATCCAGGTGAAGACCCGTCGAATCACGTCATGACCTTTCATCTGTGGTGTTCATCGAACACTCTGAACGATGATTCGATAAGACTTCGCCTCTTCCAGAGGACATTGACAGGTCCGGCGGCTAAATGGTATATAGAATTGCCAAGGGCCTCTTTCGACAATTTCAGCTCCTTAGCCACGACTTTCTTAACCCATTTTCAATTACCAATTAGGTATGAAACAGGAACTGAAATACTGACCAACTTCAAACAGACGACAGCTACTCACATATCAGATCATATACATGAGTGGCGTCGTCGACGAAGGATGGTGAAAACATACGTTCCTGATCAGCTATTAGCCGAATGGTTTATAAAGTCATTACTTCCGGCTATAACGGAAGATGTGGCCAAAGGGGGAGTCGTAACAGAGGAGCAAGTAATCACTCGTGCTCAATATTTAGACTTGGTATATACTCAGTCTGGCACGCTCTACGACAAAATACCTGATGCCCCTAGACCTGAATTTTCAATTCCTCCCCCTCCTAAATCGAATATTGACTCTCATGCCGGAGATGGCGTGATTGGCACTGCAAGCGCGAAGTCGAGAAAGGCTTCACCTCAAAAAGCCCGTAAGACTTCAGATCGAAATGCCCATGAAGAAATTCTTGCTTCGGAAGTAAATGCCATATCAGCAGATAAAGGCAAAGAAACCAATCAACCAGGAAGCAAGAAGAAGCAAAACAAAGGGAAGAAGAAGCAACAGGATGATCCGTCACCTGAAAAAACTTCTTCGAACTCTCCTGAGAAAGGGAAAAAGAAATGGCCCTGTATGATATGTGACGAAGATCACAAGACAACAGATTGTCCATACAAAGCTGAGCTCAAGAGATTCTTTAAAAGTCCAAAGAACCCAGCTGTGTTGACAGATCCATTTCCCAATCCAGGTCAAAATATGGTTGATAGTGGAAATGCTTCCCCGTCGCAAGTGCTGATGTTATCGATCTCCAAGCAGCAGAATGATGCTTTGATTTCGACAAGGAACAAAGATTACGGGAATCCGCAACTGTCAAACGAAAAAGGTAAAGATCAACCTAGTAGTTCGACAACGACTTCGACAGAAGTCGTCCCACCCATAATGCTAGAATTAACGATAAAACCACCTAAGGGTGTAGTACACAAGTCGACGTTTAATCCTCGTGCCAGAGCGGCACAACATTATAACATAGTAGAAGATTTGGCTCAATCGCCATCCGCTATGTCGACTCTAGAAGTACTACAAAATTGTCCATCCCAAAGGCAGGCATTGTTATCGGCAATAGGGGGGGTTGATCCTAAGGATTCCAATCTTGTGTCCTTTGATCACAAAGGGTATGACCCTCAGTTACCAGCTCAACTAGATTTCCTTATTCAAGTGAAGGCCCTCAACAAAACTGTTCACAGAACAATTATTGACGAGGGGGCATCTACATGTATTATGTCGATGAGCTGCTGGAAAACGCTAGGGTCACCAACCTTGTCGAGATCTTCGACAACACTAAAGGCTTTCGACGGTAGGACATATACCCCCTACGGTATCCTAAGTAACTTGAAAGTTGAACTAGGTGGAAAAACAGTAGAGATTGATGTTGAAGTCATAGATGGGAATCTGGATTACAACATCCTACTGGGAAGACCATGGATTTATGCCATGGCAGCTGTCGTATCGACTTATTTTAGGAAGATCGCTTTCCCGTTTGAAGGAGGGATTACGGTCGTTGACCAACAGAACTTCCTCCTTAATGGTTCACAAGTTACGGGAAGCATTCCCATGATCCATGAGAACGACCATTCAATCCAAGATATCGGAGTAGGCCTGTTGAAGGACCCCACGATGATGGAGACTTTCTCGCTACCAAATCCTATGTACATAGGAAATGTACCATTGGTAGCAACCTGCAACTTGATATCTTCCATGAAAGTCGCAGAAGACAAAGTCGTCATGGATCGTGCAATGATATTGCACCCGAGCCCAGTCGAAATATTGTAGCAATCAATGTTTCAGGCATGGGAGACGAGCCCAAATCAACGCTCATCAAGCGTTTGGGTAGACAGGTCAGGAGAATGTGGTACCCCTTTGGATCCTTGGTCACGAGTGCATGCAAGTGACGAAGGAATCCTGCAATCAATGTGGATTGAGGGGGCACCATGGGATGATAACCACCATCGTTCCCTTCCTAAGGAAGATACTCAAGGCGACCGGTATCACCCCTCAGTATTTGAATTCCTAACGAATACTGTAAATACGGTGGACTCCGAGAGAAACCTATCCAATATAGAAGAAACTATAGCCATAAATATCTCGACCAAAACAGACATTGTAGAGAATATTTATGTCGGCAAAGGTTGTTCCCCTTCAGAACAAGAAATATATAAAGCTCTTTTACGCGAATTTAGAGATGTCTTTGCCTGGTCATATGATGAAATGCCAGGCATTGACTCGAGTATCGTTGAACATGAAATTAAGATGTATCCTGATGTCAAACCAGTAAGATAGCGGCTTCGGCAGGTACACCCCAAGAAGGCCGCTGCCATTAAAGCGGAAGTTGAGAAACTTCTCCATGCTGGTTTCATCTACCTGGTTCCTCTAACCGATTGGGTATCGAATATTGTCCCTGTTATGAAAAAACAAGGAACAATACGAGTGTGCGTCGACTATAGGGATGTAAATCAAGCCTGTCCAAAGGACAACTACCCTTCATCGACCAGATAATTGATGAATGCGCCGGATGTGAAATATTTTCGTTTATGGACGGATTTTCCGGGTATAATCAAATTAATATCCGCCCACAGGACCAGTCAAAGACTGCATTTATTTGTCCGTGGGGCACATTCGCTTATCGAAAATTACCCTTTGGTTTAAAGAACGCAGGAGCGACGTTTCAGAGAGCAATGAATTATGCTTTCCATGACATCAAGAACATCGTTCAACCTTATCTTGACGATCTTCCGGCTCATTCGCAAAAGCGGACTGATCATCCGCAGCATTTAAGAGCGATATTGCTACATTGCCGACACTTCAAGATAAGACTCAATCCGCACAAATGTGTGTTTTGCGTCGGTTCTGGTCGTTTACTTGGCTTTATAGTCTCCAAGGATGGAATTCGTCTCGACCCTTGCAAGGTGCAGGCAATCATTAATTTGCCTCCACCTTCGAACTTGCTTCAGATTCAGAAACTCCAAGGGAAAGCAAACTTTCTGAGGAGGTTCATTCCAAATTACGCAGAACTTGCTAAAGGTTATACCCGTCTCCTGAAAAAGGATGTACCTTTCGTCTGGGACCAGGTTGCACAAGCTTCCTTTGATGCTCTGAAAGAAGAGCTAGTAAAAGCATCATTAATGTACGCCCCGGACTATCAAAGAGACTTCAACCTGTATCTGGCTGCAGCAGATACGACCATTGCAATGGTTTTAGTTCAAGAAGTCGACGGAATTGAACACCCTATATATTATTTAAGTAAAAACTTAAATGATACAGAAAGTAAATATTCTCATGTTGAAAATCTAGCACTTGTTGCTGTTCAAGCGATACAAAGATTTCGACATTATGTCCTCTTCAGGAAGACCACCGTATTGTCAGATTGCAACCCCATGACTTATATACTGTCGCGACAGTTGCTTGGGGGCAAATATTCAAAGTGGATAGCTATCCTTCAAGAGTTTGATCTGGAATTTGTGAAATCCAAATCAAAGAAAGCTTTAGTTTTCGCAGAATTATTATGCGATCTCCCATCATCGTCCAATGATGAAACGTCCAAAGAATCGATCGTGGACGAAAGTTTGTTTCTGATATCAGCAAGTGATGAGTGGTATGGAGATATAATAGTTTATCTCCAAACCCAAAATTTTCGGCCAGACACCTCTCACTCAGAACAAAAACGCATTCGATACCAAGCAAAAGACTACATGATCGTCGGTGATACGCTTTACCGTCGTGGTGTCGATACGGTCCTGAGAAGGTGCCTAACCCATGAGGAGGCAGAAAAAGCCCTGAATGAATGTCATTCAGGCACCTGTGGGGGGCATCAATCTGGATATGCTACAGCACAAAGAATCTTACGAGCAGGATACTTCTGGCCAACCATGTTCAAAGATTGCATAACCGCAGTTAGAAGTTGCCATGCATGTCAGATTTTTGATAGCAAAACCAGAAAACCCCCCGCTCCTTTACAGCCAATAATAGCTGTGGGGCCTTTCGCCAAATGGGGCATCGATTTCATGCAATGTAACCCCACCTCGACCGGGGGGCATGGGTATATTATAGTCGCAGTTGACTATTTTACCAAATGGGTCGAGGCGATGCCTACATTGGATAACACTGGTGAAACAGCAGCCCTATTCTTTTTTAATCATGTAGTCGCCAGATTCGGCGTACCACAGGCCATAGTAACAGATCATGGATCGCATTTTTGCAATCACATGATGGTTGAATTAACTGCCAAACTAGGATTGTCTCACGACAGCTCTACTCCGTACTATCCGCAAGCTAACGGACAAGTTGAAGCGATCAACAAGGTCCTGAAGCGCATGCTGCAAAGGATGGTGGGGGTTCACAAAAGAAGATGGCATTTGATCCTGTACTCGGCTTTGTGGGCCTACCGAACGTCGGTAAGGAATGCCACTGGGTTCACACCGTTCCAACTGGTATATGGCCTAGAAGCAATCCTACCGATCCAGTGTGAAATTTCGTCCCTTAAACTCGCAATTGATCTCCTCCCCGGAACCTCAGAAGAAGAAGCTCGTTTCTTGGAGTTAATCCAGTTGGATGAAACCCATCGTGATGCCGCCTTGGCCAACGAAGCCCATAAGAAACGAGTCAAAGCACAGTTCGACAAAAATGTCAAACCCCGTGTCTTCTCGAAAGGTGATTTGGTCTTGCTTTATGACCAAGAATCCGATAAATTGGGAGCTGGGAAATTCAAGTCCTTATGGATGGGCCCTTATATTGTTAAAAGTGTGTTAGCAAAAGGTGCCTACGAGTTGGTAGATTATGACGGAATTCCACTGGCGCAACCCCGCAACGGGTTGTACCTTAAGCGTTACTATGCCTAATAGTAACCTGTATGCTTTTGTTACATTTTTGTTTTCGCTAAAGCGTTTGTTCCGGTTTAAGTAATCCGCTTTTTAACTTATTGCAGATGTCAAATCCATTGGAACCGTGGGTTGGATATGCTGACGGAGCGAGTCGTAGTTCGAGGAACCTATCCTCTGCAGCGTGGGCCATTTTTGACCCAAGCGGCGAGTTAGTGAGTTTTAGGGGGGTATGTATTGGTCAATCAACAAATAATATCGCTGAGTATAGCGCGTTGATAGAGCTCCTCTCTGATGCCATCACCCATGGCATACGCTGGCTAGTCGTCAGGCTAGACTCACAGCTCGTGGTACTACAGCTCAATGGTACCTACTCTGTCCGAAATCCAGCTATTTATCGCAAGTTCCTAAGAGTTAAAATCTTGGAAAGACAGTTTGATTTTATCCAATATCAACACATTTCCAGAAACTTAAACACATTAACTGACTCATTAGCAAACTATGTGTTAGATAGACATTTGCAAAATTGATAAAAAGAGAAGCATCATCGATGTTTCATACATGGATCACATAAAAACTGGAATAAACCCCGAAAATCAAAAATATATATAACTGTTTACGGTTTACATATAATGTTCTGTAACCAAGACAAAATCGGTCATACGACCCCAAAACTCAAAAATGGCTGGGGGGCACCCTAGCCTAGTGATGCTCATGATAACATGCCACGGCCTGTGCGATCATGCGCAGAAGATGAGACCATCGTCTAGGAACACCAGCAGTATGTCGCTGCAATCGCAGAGGCAACTCGTCAATCCGTACATCTGGAATCCCAAGGGTAAGACCCTCGACCTGTTCCTGCACAGCTGCAAGAGTCTCGGCCAAGTCAAGGTCACGGAGAATAGCTCTCCCTGGAGCCTCCCCTGCTGGGGCAGCGGCCGGAGCTCTCGGACGAACTGCTGGACGGACGGGACCAACATCTGCATGCACACATGAGTTTGATTAGAGTCTTGATAGAGTAAAGCACAAGGACATTATAAATAAAAAACAGTAAATAGTGATAAGGTCAAAATATTTACCAAGATCACCCCACTGCTCGCCATCCGGTAGTACCAAATCCGGATCACCTCGGAAATCCATGCCAATATATGGATACTCGGAAAAAGCCATATCCTGCCGCTCGAACCACCTAAAGAAGGCATCAGTAAAAGTAATCTGAGATTGACCTGCATGTCTAGCCATGTGGTCGACCCACCTCTGCATGCGTGGCTCAGTAGGAGATGGCAAGTCGAGGACAATGTACTAAGGTTGCATTAGGGGTATCTTCTCCAAAGCGAAGGCAGTCAAAACTGAACCGAAGCCAAAATTCTTCAGTTTCCCGTCCTTTACTTTGGTCAACTAGTTTTTCATCTGAACCAGTACTGCATCACACCAGTTAAAAACTTTCGGCTGAAGACACTCCAGGGCGTGCTGCACATATGACCTGTTGGCAACATGAGGGGATGCGCTGCCGGCCATCCTACAAATTGTGTATAGAATAGACCTGAGAGACCTGTCAGTGATATCACGGATAGAAACCTTGCCGTCTCTGCTCGGCTGGGATCCCTCCCTACAATACTGACGGATATAATCTTTCACGGAATCGCTCCCTCGGGCCGAACCGGACAAGGAAATGAGGGCACCCCGCCTTGACAACCCAGTCAAGAAGTAAATGTCCACTATGGTCAAAGGGATGGACTTGCCCCTAATCTGGAACACTTGGTTAACAGGATCCCAAGCGTTAAGCAGGTACTGTAGTAAACGTATCTGTGCCCTCATGCTAGATATACGGAAGAATTTTAGCAAGCCACAGTTCCGCAATGCGCTCACGGTAACAGGATCATGGAGGGAAATCATGTCCTCCTCTTCATGCTCTCGTTCTCACCACGTAAGAGTCATTCTGCTCCAATAAAATCTGCAAAACAAACAAGAGGAGGAGTAAGATCCCTGACTCGGTAAAGAAAATGGCAAAATTCTCATGAAAAAGTATGCAACCAAAAAGTTTTCTGCGCCCAACGTAGGTGGGGAAGGGTCTCACCTGCGTTGGGAGACAAACTGCCTTTGAAAATGAAAACCCCCAACGCAGGTTTCGATATAGGGCACCTGCGCTGATGGCAGAGCGCCCTAGAGAAACCCCAGGGGCTCATGGGGGTAGGAAAACAAGCATAAAACTGAGAAATAAGACCATGAAAAGATAGAGCTAGGGTTTAGCTCCTACCTGGTGGAAACGGCGCTGAAAATAATCCACAGAATCTCCCGAAATCAGCTGGTGAAAAATCGAGAGGAAGAGGCACCTCCAAAGCTCCAACAAACCAAATGCACATGAAATGGTAAAATGAAAGGTAAAAACATCTTTTAATTGCTTTTTACGTAGTTCAAAGTGAAATATTAGTATTTTTACTTCATGTTATCCGTTTCTAACAAGTTTGTTGCAGCAATTGATGAAACAGTACTATCTCTGGAAAAGAAAAACTAGTCATGGTAAAATATGAATTTGACCTTATCAAACGAGCAGTTTTGGCATAGTTCATGCTCGTTAAAAAATAAACGCAAAACCGAGCAGTTTTAACGCGGACTTCATGCTCGTTAAAAAATAAACATAAGCATGTGAGCAAGCTTCCCCCAGAGTTCAAGCTCATCCAAAAAAATGAACCGGTAAATAACCATTTGAGACCGTAAATTCATCAGCCATAAAAGCCTTGGTCGTGTTTGTGCACCGTCACCTCCACTTTTCATTTGGCCGATCATTCACATCCACTTGATTGTTTACCTATTTTGAGGAACAGCTGCGAAGAGTGATCCCACCTAGCCATCCTTGTAATACTGCCGTGATTGGAAAATTCCAACCTGTACCTGGAATCTGCTGCTATCCCTGTTTATCACTCGTTCCTCAAAATACGAGTCTTCTTTGAGCTCTTTTCACTGACTCGTAAAATATGAAAAGTTTGCCGAGTTTTGGCCTTCCAGCTCGTTAAAAGGACCGGAAGAGCTATCCCTCCTCTAGATTTTAATCTTTTTGGACCTGAGGGATTATTGCACAAAAAGATCGAGCGCTTGTCTAGTTCGGCTCGATAAAGATATCGAACATTCATCCCTTCTGTATTGTTTTATACTTTTTCGGGCTTAAGGGATTAGATGACGAAAAAGGACCCCTGGAGTCCACTTTATGTACCCTTTTCAGACTCTCTAAAGATGAAAAGGACCGAGTTGTCTTTGTCGCTGGGCTCGTTAAAAATATTAGATAACGACAAACTTGTCTTTAGACGAGAACGAGTTTCCCTATCGTTAAGCTCGTTAAAACATAGCGATGGGCTTGCCCGAAGGGCAGGTTATAGAACAAGCATATGTTATCCTCCTCAAGCTTGACAAAAATAAAGAGGTACTGGTCAGAAATGACTGGGGAAAAATTGGGAAGAACCTCAAAGCTTAATGGTAGCAAGTCGCTCTTGAACATGACACTTTTGCGTCCGTAAATATCGGGTTGGGTTATTATCATTCACCGGTCCCTTCACCATGGTCTCGCCATACCATCCATACATGGGGTAATGCTACCGATCCATCACATCAGTGTCGCTATATGTTCAAGAGATGTCATTCAGAAAGTGTCAACCGGGTCCCATCCACTACCATACATCATCTTTCGTCCTTCCATGACCGCCACCCTGAATCATATTTCACAGATCGTTTTCACCATCATCACTAGCTCCGTTCCGTGTCACTGATGTGGAATTCATTAAGGCCCTCCTTTGACGGATCACTTCTTGTCGACATCAGCTCACTATCCAAGAAGTTGATCTAGGAAACCCCCTCAGTACTTTGAAGCTTGCATGCCTCAATGGCAAGTTTCTCACTTCCGGCGATAGGTATACATTAATGACCTTCGACCGGGAGACTTTGCGTGGTGTTCGACGTCAGATCCTATATTCACGCCACGTGAATTGTGCTGCAGTACCTTGAGGGTCATCATCATTATCGGTGATTCCTCTCGCGCTTGTTAACAGTTTACATTATTGACTGGTAATCAAGCGATGTCTTTCCATGTTCGACTTCAAGAAATTCTCACATGGATCGACTTGTACTAGATTGAAGATCGGACAAGTTTGAAGACCCCGGATCTAGTTTCATCCATCCGGGTTGTGATATATATTCAGGAGATAAAAACATAGACATGTGCAGCAGATGATCATCCTACTAAAAGGATGATAATTAAAAGCAGAGAATTATCAGTCTATTATCAGACGATCGTCTGTTTATGTACAGCAAATGTATTTATAAAGCTGAGCATGGGAAATGCCCGCATCAGCTAGATCATGAAAAGAAAGTATGAAAAGATAATGTATTGTATTGTATTTTGTTACAGGTCACCTCCCGACGATTGAATGAACTTCGGATCCTCCTAATAAAGCATTTCGCCCGATAAACGACCTCATACTTTAGGGGGCAACTGTTATAGACATTTTTGTGCCTTACAGCATGGAGCATGAAATGTCAATAATCTGAGGGATCCAAAGTCCCTAAACATGTTGTTCCTACCCCTAGAGGAACAAGGTCAGCAAACCATAGCACTTCAGATCAGTTCTCCACTGAAAAACACTCAAAAATAGGTCAATTTTGGATCAAAGCAGCTGCTCCACTAAGCATCTGCGCTAAATGACAAAAGCTCCATGGTGTACCTGCGCTGCATAGCAAGTGCAACTAAGGCTACCTGCGCTGGGCGTACTTTGACATGTGGAGGAATCTTTTCTCAATGTGCCAGTGCCCAGGAAGCTTCCAAAATGACACTTGGATCAGAAGATTCGCCTAATGATGAGTAAAGAGGTTCTAAAACTCCAAGTGGAAGGTAGAAACTCCGAGTGGACTCAAGGACTGAAGAACAACTGGAGTTGAAGAGGACAACAAGTCACACATCAAGCTGACTTATCTTCACTCCAAAACTCTATATAAGGATCTCATCCCATGGGATCTGGGGGCCGGAATTTAGTGCAAAGGATTGTTGTTGGTTTACAGTTGTGAGCATTGGGTGATTGCTTGAGGGAGGTGAAGAAGAGATTTCTCTCCGTCGGGAAGGTGATGCTGGATTGGACCTCTCATGGTTGTATCACCGCCTGAACCTTACTTCCATATATTAATAAAGCATTTGAGGTTCTTCTATTCGCATGTGTTTCAATGGTGTATTGTCTTACTTGCGTCTTTGATTTATGCTAATCCTTGAATCGATTATGAATGCATGCCTCTTGTAGTTTCCTTTTCTTGTCTTATTTGCAGGATCTCGTGTAGCTGGGCCCATGAAAAGACTTGGATCTAGGAGCAAGCGGCAAACAAAGGAGATTGGATCGACCATTTGCGCAAGACATCGGTAAGTGGATCTCTTCCTTCTATCTCTTGCATGTCATAAAGAAGAAACTTTAGATAGCTTTGCTTTCAGCTGTTGCTAAGGAACTGTCACCCTTAGAGTGGGTTAGGGTCATTCCGAGTTGGATACTTTCCCCCACAACACCAGGTACCTATGTGCACACTAGGCCACCATCACTGTAAAATGGAACACCTGTGGGACAATAGTGAAGACTAGATTTGATGCATGCATATTATTGTGATCTTATATTACTTCATTGGTGTTTAACACAATCTGAATGGGTGTCTTCATATAGTGTGCAGTTAACATTGGGTCTTGTACATCTACCTATCCATCAATAAAATATGGTTCTGTGGCTTTCCCTTTTGTTTGGACATCAATGCAATTTTTAGTTGATCAGGAAGCCATTGGAATAGGGGCATATTGTTGAGAATAGCTTGTTGACTAAAGAGGGATAATAGGACAAAAGGAAAATTCCTAAGGATTAAAGAGACAACAAGGATGTGGCATGTGGAAGTAAGGGATTGGGTGAGGGTTGGAGGGAGAATCTTTGGAATTTGAAAATTTAGATATAGTGTAACTAGTCAGTGCATGCAAGAAAGTCAAATTTGGGGTCTCTTACGCAAATTGAGTTGGGAATCAGCAGGTGTTGAAGTAAATTGGACTTGGGAATGCATCTGAGGGGTTGATTATGTGAGTAAAGGATTTTATTTGTTGAAATGATGGATTTCTTGCCAGAAAGTGCAGGTGTTTTCACAAGGGGCTAGGGTTTGTCTTTTAGATATTGATTTGTGTGGATTTGGAAAGAACCAGCCGTTATATTGTTGATTTCATAGGAAGCAGGAAAATTTGCAGTTTAAAATCATGAATTGGAGATTGTAACACATGAAAATTTTCAAATGTGTTCAACAATGTGTGCACACTATGCTAGAGGGTGAACCAGACAAAATGAAAAAAATGGGCCCTGAACATATTTTTATATAAAAATTTGGATGAAGTCATGCATGATGTCATGATGATGTTAGTATGGCGTGGATCGTGCCACATGTTAGGATGACATGGTAAACTAACTAGGCATGACATGTTACATGATAGGTTACATGGATGGCAGGATAGAGATGACAGGGTAGCCTAACTTGACATGTCATGGTGCATGGGCAGCCTACCTAAGAGGGCCACATGGCGCCCTTTCGCATAGATCTCGTGTTGGCATTTGAAATGTTGGAGTGCTGCGGAGGGTACGAGAGGGTACTCTAAATAACCTCATTCAATTACCCTATGGGAAATTTTACAGTGTGGAGCACTCTGAATCATTGGATGGATTGGCGTTCCCACCATCAGATATCAATGAGTGTTTAACTATTCCAACACTGATGCCTCTAGCACTCGTGGTGCCACTTAGCACATTATTGTACCAATTCTTTCCCTCTGGCACCCACCCAATGGGCTTGTGCCATCATCTTTCCCCCTTTTTTCAATTAAAAGCTTCGAACTTCTTTTGTAGTGAAGTCTTTGGCAGTTCTTGCTTTGGTCCCTGGAATACCTTGGAGGGAATTTTCAAGGGTGGAGGATTATAACACCAACATACTTATTGATGTGAAACAAAATAAAGCCAAATGAAATGAATCAAAACATTGGTGGTTTTTGCACCAAGCCCTGCATGCCATCCACGTTGACAAGGGGAACCCAAGCAAGAACTCCACATGTGGGCCAGGAATCGTGAGGGACGGGAAGGGCCGATATAACCAAGTGAACATGCAATGAACAAGGAAGGGACAATATGACTAATGAATCGTTGATATTGCAATGAACATGGAAGAGTGTCACAATAACAATGACTTTGAGATGGTTCACCATAGTACTAACAAACACAACCAAATTAGAAAAAGAAATAACATTATTGTTGTAATTTTCAATGATATGACCGATTTTAGACATACTATCATACCATTTTGTCAAAAATTATTCCTATATGTAGTAGTGTCAAATAGTTGGATGCTAGTAGAAGACATCTAATTGTAGGATAACTAGAGTTTTCCATGTTAATAATGTTTCCTCTAGGTGTCCTAGGAATATAGAAGTATCTTAAAATAGATACAAAAGATATTTGGAAGATATACATGAACTTGAATTGAAATCTTTTAGAGTAGATATATTGAAGGTTTGTTATGAATGAGATCTTGATAGAGATATTGTTGAGCATGTCAATGGATTTATGATGATTAATACAAGGGTAGTAGAGATGGGTATATATACCTATGTCCTTCCAATTCCATTTTCGATCTGTAAATAACAATGGATATTCCACTGGAATAGTATTCACCAGAGATATAATAAAATCATCAACAAAAGAAATATTAAATTTTCCGTAGATTGTATATCCTTTAGTTAGTTAGCCAATTTTCCTTCTTAATTAATTAAATTAGCTGAAATAAGAGAATAAAAAATAGAAATAAATACATACACCATCCACACTAGATAAAATATTTTCCTTGGGGAACCCTTGCAAGAGAAAACCCAACTAGAAGGTGAAGTATATTTTGTCTCTTTTCTTTGCTATGAAAAATGTGAAAGTATGAGGGAAGAGCTACTCTCTATGGAGTTACTTGAGACTTTTTGCCTATAAGGATACAATTTTTTTTTTAACTCTTCTACTATTCTATCTAATTTCCCACTCCAAATTTCTCTTCTCGGTATGGAATAAAATACAATCACATAGAATGGAACACCTACTCCTCCTAGCGATTAGATATTTTACATGGCTCGAAAGCCATCTAAGGGTAAGATTTGACTCCCTCAACCCTCAACTAAATTACAATTATGAACATTCTAGATTCTTATTCATTATTCATAAATGTTTGGCCCCATATTCATGAGTAATGTGGGTTGACTTGGTGTTTAATTATATCATGGTGGTCAACACAGTAGGTCAACTTGTGAGAGAAATGACTTTTTCATACAAACTCTATTTGATGCACTTCTTGCACCATTAGAAAAGTATCTAATTGTAAAATAATGTTAATATGTCTAGCATAAGTGACAAATTTTTTACCCCATAAAACATTTTTTAAGGCCTCAAAATTCCTTAGGAAAAATTTAGACCCCAATTCTCCAAACTAGGACTAGCTAGTAAAAATGAACCTGCAAGCTAATTTCTCCAAATTTTCCACTCTAAAAGCATCAAGATAAATGAAAAATAATATAATAATAAATTCATATCATACATCCCCATTTTTGGAGAATTTTGGGCTCCAAAATTATTTACTAAATGACATGAAGAAACTTTTCCTATACCTTTTCCGTGGAGTACCATTTTCCTTTTCTTGGAAGTTGTCCTTTCAACCAAATCTACAAAAGGTCATGTTGCTTATGTATTGTAGTTGTAGATATATTTTGAAAGATTGTGTCCTCTTCCAACTCTACCTAAGAATATGGTGCTAAGTCCTCTATGGAATGTAGGACCTCCCCCTCCTCCTAATCTAATGCAAAGGGCTTATAGAGTTTGGAATTTTCCACATTCATCATGGAGTGAATGCACATGTATGTGGCCAAACTTGTATATATGCATTATCTCACATTTTTTCTAGTATCTTCAAAGGAATATATTATTGAGCCTTGATATTCTTAACATGGCCCCATAGCATTTCCTCATTCAACTATAACCACACAATATCTCACTCTTAATGCTTTCTCTATCTTATGTTGATCATGCTTGGCCTTGTATTTTTCTTGTGACTTCTTTAGAATCTCTTGTACTTGTAATTGGATCTGCCTAATATTCTCAAATATTTTTTTTTCTTCTAATACATACTCTATGATATCCTCTCTCGCTTTTCCTTTTGATCCATATCCAACATCCATAGGTGTAGGTAGAAAATATCAAAAACAATTTTCAAAAGCATACTTACCATTAGAAGTGTGGACTACTTTGTTATAAGAGTGTTGTATGCATATCAAGTTTTCATCCCAAGTTTTCAGATGCTTCTAATTGTAACCCATCAAAAGATGCAACAAAATCCTATTGAATAATTTTGTTTTCCCATATGTCTATGGATACCTATTCAAATTTGTGTCCATTGTTAAGAAATGGTAACATTGATACAATACAAGCAAGATGGTGAAAAATGCCTCAAGCCCATGTATTGTAATGATTTCGACATGCAAATTTATAATACATTAGTGTGACCTTCTAGATATTCTATATCTCACTTAGAATTCATCAATGGATCATGATGACACCTCTGGAGATAAGGATTAAAATTCATGGTCTTAGACTTTGTGATTGTCTAAGGACTCATAGTCTAACATTCCCCCCATCAATCACAAGTCTAAATAATTGTACAACAAATGTACCAATAACTTTTTCATTTTCAATATGAAACTGTTAAAATGAGTTTTGATGAATATTTTCCTGAAAATTTACCAATATTTGAACATTGTTGGGTGTGCATCATACTCTCTCCACGACTAGCCCCACATGAGAAGTTGGGGTGTTAGAGGGTGGGTGGGTAGACACCCCTTCGTTGTGTTGGGTGTGGCAGGGGGGGCGAAATCCCCCCTTGTCAGAAGGTTGGCAGGGGGGTGGTAGCCCCCCTGCATGGGATCTAGGGCAACGCCCCATGAGATTTTTTTTGGACACTATATTGGGTGGGTGGACCTAACTATGGTTTTGTGCATGGATTTTGCACATAGTTGATGAGCCTCATAAATGGGTAATTATATGGGCTCATTTTACCTCCTAACCTAGTCAAGTCAACCATTCTCTTAGCTTATTGTATGATTTTCTGATTATATTTATGCTTATAGGGTGAGTTGAGTTGGTTATTATGCCATGTGGTCTAACATGTATTTAATGCATATTATTGATGGATTTTGAGGTCAAAGTCAAGGATTTAATGGTCAAACTGAAGCAATAACTCAAGGTAGACATAGGAGAGGAATTATAGGAGGGAATCCCCCTCATTTATTGCTCCTCACTTCGAATTCCCTTTCATTCAGCTCGGACTACAAGCAGCCGAATCATGCACTAAGAAAGCAGCCGAGAAAGTGGAAGATGATGGATAGTTATCTCGAGTTTTGGAAGCCAAGCCTCCCTAATTTTAAGGAAGTTGTTGGTAGCTTCTGATGTATAAGTAGAGAGGCCTAGGGCCTCACTAGGGTTAGATTTTTTTTGTTTGTGTAAACTCTGCTCAAATTTTGAGCTTACTATTTTGTGACAGTTTTATGTAATCTTGCTATTTTTTGATAATGAAGATGGAACCTTTTTTGAGCTAGCACTGAGTTACCTCAGAGGGCTGAAGCTCTTGGGTTAGGGCCCAATCCAAGCAGCCAAGCTTCTCTTTACTTGTATTTGTATGCTTCAGTTCAGTTTGTAGATTAATTTGTTGTTAGATGTATTTCCTTTATGGTTAAGAATAGGTTGCTTTTGATGATTTAGTAGCTTGCTTCCATTTATGCTCTTTGTAGCAGGTTAAGCAGTGATTAGAAAATATTCAAAAGGCTAGAAACAGTGCCTTGGCCTCTATTCCTCCCTCTGGGACCATGATTTGAGGCAAAGACTCTCTTGCTACCCCAAAAACACAGATTTTCCTCATTCCTAGGACTTGTAGTGTTTGCAGCTCTTTAGTAGGTTAATAGTCTAGTTTTGCTTTGCTTTAGATCTTCTTTATCATGCTCACTTCCTGATTTGAAATAGTCCTTTTTCGTCCTTTCCTTTCTTACAACATTTACCAGCACTTCCTTCTATACATCATAGTTTAGGCCATTTTAGTGAAAAACTCTGTTTTTCCTACGATGCACTCATTTCATTGGTTTCTTAATTCTCTTGGTTAACTGTCAATTTCTATGTAGCAGATCTCTTCTAGCAGCATGCCATATTACCATCAATCACACCCTCCATTTGATCCATGCCCTATACGTCTCCCAAACCTCACCTCAATTATGCCCTAGTTTCCTTCATTTTTCAAAGAACTTCTTCCTCTCTCCTTGAGCAAACCCAGTCATCTTTCTCTCTCCTGGTGATTCATGGTAGACCTTAGGCACCCTAACACCTCATTCCAACCTTCATACAACTTTTTCACCCACTCTCACATCCTTAAAATAGCAGAAATTGCTCTCAGCCTCCTCCTGTAGGCCTCTTGTAGTTTCCCTGTTTTCCTCCTGTAGTTTTCCTGTGTCTTCCTATAGTTTTTTTTGTAAGCTTTATTTTGAAGGCCGAGTGTGGGAAAATCCTCTAGAAGGCCACCTAAGACCTCATAGGATCCATCCACACCATCCTACATCCTCCCAAGCTCCAAATTCGCCCTCTAACGCCACCTGTTCGCTACCACACTCACACAGAATTAATTAGATGCATGTTAAATTCACATAAAAACACATAAAAATAAAAAAATATTCTTTTTTCTTATTTACTTCCATAAATAGCATGGTTAGATGTTTTTTACTTCCTTGAGTAGGTAATGGCGTTTCTTTCATGGTTTTCATAGTGTTTTGGCAAAAGTAGAATTAGCTTGTTAATTACGGTTTACTAGGTTTTGCTTTACATTCCAGTGTTTCTCCTTTCTGCAGTTAGAATAGCATCTGTAGAGTAATCTTTCTTTCCTTTCATCACACATACAGCTTCTTCTGAAATCTATAGAATTTGGCTTGAGCTCCTAGTGATCTCGCGTCCGCTGACCAAGTGACAACCTGGAATGAGAACTAGTACTTGTGCATATAGCACCGACGCTTCCAAGTTTGTTACAAACTACCAAGTTGATAAAAGTAAAGTTGGTAGCCTAGGAGTTACAACATTCTTGATGAAATTCTGGCACTCACCACTTTTTGGCGCCATTTCTGGGGAAGCGTCAGAGTATTATGTGATTACTGCTTTCTTCTATTTCCTATTGCAACATTCTGCTAATAGTTTATTTCGGCAAAAGTAGACTAGTCATTTATTTTCTTTCAGTCCTGCATTTCCTTGCTTTCCTTTTCAATTCTACAACTTTCCATTCAACAAGTTCATTTTAGCTAGTTGCAATTTGTTTTATTCAATCACAATTTCAGTTTCTGTAGGTACTTTTAGTGTGGGGAAAAAGAAACAAAAACCAAACCAAAAATATTTCCTTTCATGCCTCGTAGGAGTAGAGATAATTTAGGAATTTTTTTTCTCAACAACCCCACTACTTCACACAACCAACCTTCTCTCTTCCTCGGTGGCTGCAATCAAGAAGAACCCTTAGGTGAACAGCCAGACATATTTGAAGAACCTAGAGGGGAAGAAGAAGAAGAAAACATTCCTTTGGAGCCAATGGCTGAAAACAGAAATGCTAGGAGAAATGGACAAAGAATAGAGGGTACCTTCCCCATTCGGGAGACCAATGGGGACACCAAAATGAAGAATATAAGTCCTTCAACCCTACCTCACTTCCATGGTCTGGCCAAAGAAGATCCTAACACCTTCTTTTTCGAGTTTTCTGTCATCTGTCGAACTTATGACTATGTAGAAGACAAGCAAAAGTTGAAACTGTTCCCTTCTACTCCCAAGGACACAACACTGTGTTGATTCATGGGATTACCTGGAAATAGCATCACAACTTGGGCTCAAATGCAGCAGGTCGTTAACAACAAGTATTGAGACTATTGTAGGTCAAAAGATACTATAGAAGAAATCTTTCGAATGACCATAAGGAGTGATGAGTCCCTGGAAGACTATGAAGAGAGGTTCCAACTCAGCTACAAAAGGGCCGGGTGTACACTTGACCCTGAGTCTCTGAAGTTGGTCCTGCTCAGGGGAATTTGGGAAGTCCTTTTAGATACCCTCCATCTACTGGCCGAGGAAGACATCTACCAACTATCCTATGAGGACATAAAGACTATTTTTAGAAACCATTCTAGAGCAGCGAGAAAGAAAGGTAGGGAGAGTCAACCCATAGCCAGTACCTCCTCTTCCAATTCATCCATTAAAAGTGAAATTGGAAACATGTTGGAAGACTTCAAGAGTGAGATGATGCAGACTCTTGCCATGCAAATGGATACCTTAGATATCAGAAGGAAGCAAGAGGAAGCGGAGAGGGATTTGGCCATTTTTTTCCCTAGATGCACTAGGAGGCATCCTAGGAATGAATTCCCATTGAACTCTATAGAGGTTTGTTCTGCCTGTGAAGAAAATCATTTTACAAATAAGTGCCCTTCCTTTCCCGGACTTAAAGCTGTATACCAAGGGGCTGAAGGAGTCACTGAAAAAATCTATTACATAAACCAAAGGAGGCCGCATGGACCTAGACCATACCGGCAGGGGATGCAAGGGACATCTCAGGCATACTACAACCCCAACCAAGTCACCTCCATACCTTCTTGGGCCCCCCCGCTCATCCTTCTTGGTCCACACCTCCTCCTTGGTCCTTCACATCTCAATATCATGCCCAACTAGCCACCCATTCATTTCAATCCTATGCTCAGCTGCAACCTTAGTGGAATGCATCTCATCAGGGGTGGAGTCCCCAATACAACTCTCCTCCCACTCTTCTGCCTCCACCACCTACCCAACCACAACCGTCACCTTTTTCTCCACCAAAGCAACCCCAAATGCCTTCCCAGCCAAATCTAAACATGAACAATAGACAGGCTCAGCAAGTGTATAGCGGGGAAGCATCATACCCAACTTATGTTGTGGAGATTCAAGAAATTAACTTGCGATTCAGGAAAGTTCTCCCAGATAGCCAGCCTCCACCCAAGGAGGCTGAGGAAGATAAAGAGGAAAGTGAACCTAAAGAAAATCCACCCTTTCCTGAGAGAATATCCATGACAATCCAGCCTACCCTAGAAGAGACTGAACTCCTGAGAGAATTGAAACATTTATGTGTGAAGATACCACTTCTCCAAGCCATAAAATATGTGCCTATTTATAATAGGTTGATCAAATACAAGTGCTTTAGGAATCCAGGAAGGTGCAATAGAGATGCCCCAACCATAAATGTCATAGGTCAATTGTCCAACCTGATGTTGGGGCAGATAATCTGTCCAAAATATCTGGACCCTGGAAGCCCAGTAGTTGATGTCCACATCAATGGCACAATGGTCCCACACACCTTGATTGATCTGGGAGCTGCCATTAATGTGATGACAAAGGACACAATGCTCACAATTAACCTCCAAGGCTCCTTGAGGAAGACCACGATGGTGCTGCAGCTAGCAGACCACTCCATAGTGACCCCTGAGGGGATTGTGAAAGATGTGATGGTCTGCATTGATTCTTGGGAGTACCTTGCTGATTTCTTAGTTCTCTAGCCAAAGGCAAAGCTCACTGGGTATCCTCTCATTCTAGGAAGACCCTGGTTGGCTATAGCCGATGCCTACATTAGCTGCCGAACTGGGAACATGACCATAAAGAACATGCACATGTACAAGTAGTTAACCCTATATCCTCCTGCCCAACCCCTGCTATAACATGATCTACCTCTCTGGTTGGAGGAGGAAGATGAGGATGAAGTTTATTCTGCACCAATTTGTACATTAGAAATTGCGATGGGGGGGAACTGCAAGATGAGGATGATATGATTGAAAATTTGATTCAGAATCCACCTCCCAGTGTATCGTCATTAGAAGACATAGTAAGAGAAACCCAAAACAACCCCTCAACTAATCTCTTTGTGGCCGACCCTACTTCTCTCCATGTTAAAAACATAGAGTTCGGCCCAGAAAGAACATTGAAGATCAATCCATCCCTATTTACTTCCCAAGAGAAGGAGCTATGCAGCATACTGAGAAAACATATAGATGCCTTCGCCTGGAGTTATAAGGAGATGAAGGGAGTGTACCCTTTAGTATGTGCTCATCATATATACATCAAGGAAGACTACAAGCTAGTCAGGCACCCTCAAAGGAGGATGAACCCAACACTTAAAGATATTGTTAAGGAGGAACTATAGAAATTGTTGGATGTAGGATTCATCTATCCCATCTCTGACAGTGAATGGGTCTCTCCTTTGGTGCTAGTGCCAAAGAAAAATGGTATGTGGAGAATCTGTGTCGACTATCAAGAATTGAACAAAGCCACTAAAAAGGACCATTTTCCTTTACCCTTCATAGATCAAGTGTTAGACGGTCTGGCAGGGAAATTTTTTTTCTCCTTCATAGATGGGTTTAGCGGGTACAATCAGATTCAAATCAGCCCAGAAGACCAAGATAAGGCCACTTTCACTTGTCCTTGGGGTACCTTTGCATATCGGGTCCTTCCTTTTGGTTTGTGCAATGTTCCAGCCACATTCCAAAGAGCGGTATTGAGTATATTTTCTAAACTAGTTCATAATGCAATAGAAACATACATGGATGATTTTACTCCTCATGGCTCTAACTTTCAGGAAGCGTTATCTAACCTAGGAAAAGTTCTAGATAAGTGTATTGAGATGAACCTGTCCCTCAGTCCGAAAAAATGTGAATTTTTTTATGACTGAAGGGACCATGCTAGGTCATGCAATATCTCACCAAGGACTGCAGGTGGACCCCAACAAAATTGCCATCATCCAAAGGGTCCCACCTCCTCAAAAGGTGCAGGATGTTAGAAGTTTCCTAGGCTTAGCTGGATATTATAGGAGATTCATTAAAGACTTTAGCAAGATAACCTCTCCTTTGTTTGGCCTCCTAGGCAAAGATGTTGAGTTCATATGGTCAGAAAACTGTCAAGAAGCCCTAGATACCTTGAAGAGCAAACTAGTGACTGCCCCAATTCTCAGAGGCCCAAACTGGGCCCTACCCTTTCACATTCACACAGATGCCTCGAACAAAGAAATAGGAGAAGCCTTAGGAAAAATTGATGGAAAGTTACCTTATGCCATATACTTTATAAGCAAGAACTTGTCAAAGGCAGAGTTATACTATACAGTGACCGAGAAGGAACTCCTAGCTGTCATGCATTCCTTAAACAAATTCAGACATTATATCACAGGATTTCAAACATTTGTGCACACTGATCATGCTGCAATTAGATATTTAATGAAAAAACCAGATGTAAATGCTCGCATTATTAGATGTTTACTACAACAGTTTGATCTAATCATTATTGATAAGTCTAGTAAAGAGAATGTTGTTGTTGACTTTTTGTATAGAGTAAATTTCACTGCAGGTGAAGAAGGGATGGTGGATGACCAAAAGCTAGGTGAACACCTATTTGCTATATCAGTACTCTCTCCATGGTTTGCTGATATAGAAAACTACTTAGTTTCAACACAGTTCCCACCACACCTATCCTCAAAAGAGAAGAGCAAGATAGTAAGGAAAAGCACCCCTTTCACCTGGATTGGAGGCAATCTCTTCAAACTTGGCCCAGATCAGATCTTGAGGAGGAGGAATTCTTTGACATCCTCCTGACCTGTCATGATGGGCCTTGTGGAGGTCATTTTGCAGCAAAAAGAACCACCTTCAAGATTTTGCAAGCAGGCTACTACTAGCCCACTCTTCATCAGGATGTGAGGAGATACACGAGCCAATGTGATCGGTGTTAGAGGATGGAGAAACCAACTCCAAAGGATGAAATTCCCACGCAACCTCAAGTGACCTTTGAGCCATTTGAGAAGTGGGGCATGGACTTTGTGGGGCCTATCAACCCCCCTTCAAAGCAAAAGTAGTACATCATTGTGTGCATCGACTACTTGACAAAGTGGGCAGAGACAAAAGCAATCAAAGAAGCGACAGAGGAAAAAGTAGCTGAGTTTTTGAGGGAAAACATATTCTACAAGTTCGGGTATCCGAGAGAGTTGGTCATAGACCAAGGCAGTCAATTCACTTCCAACCTAATTGAAGACCTGCTCACACATCATAAGATCAAGCACAGGACTTCCACCCCTTACCATCCTCAAGCCAATGGGCAAGTGGAGGTCACTAACAGAGCATTAGAAGGGATCCTAACCAAGGTGGTGAGCAGCAACAGAAAAGACTCGGCAGACAGATTAGTTGAGGCCACTTAGGCCTAAAACACAACATGGAAGACCACCACCGGGTTCACACCCTACGAACTGGTCTATGGGAAGAAGGCTTTGCTGTCAATAGACTTTGAATTCAATACCCTAAGGATGGCAGCTCCACTCGACCTAGACCTCAACCATGCATAGAAGGAGAGATTACTTTAGCTCAATGGATTGGATGAATATAGATTGCAAGCCCTTCTCCATACAAAGGTAATTCAGCTTCAGAGAAATATATGGCATGACAGAAATATCAGGGAGAAGCAATTCCAAGAGGGATATTGGGCACTACTCTATGATTCAAGATACAAGGATTTCAAAGGCAAGCTGAGGACAAGATGGCTGGGACCCTACACTGTGGAGAAATGCAATGACAATGGTTCAGTTCTAATCAGAACCATTGATGATGAAGCCATCCCCATGCTTGTCAATGGAAATTGGTTGAAAGTCTACAAGAAACCCCTCTCCAAGCGAGAGTTTATTGAAGATTTGAATAAAACAGTGATGGTAGTGGAGCATGTCTTAGCTTCCACTTGACCCACTCACTAAAGAAAAAAGAGAAAAAATAAGGACTCAAGTGAAAACTTCCATGAGGTGCTTAAGTCCCATCATTGGGTTGAAAACCTCTTCTGAGGCGTCCCAGTGATGTCAGAAAAAAAAAAAAAAGAAAAAAAAGGGGGGGGGGGGGGGGGGGGGGGGGGGAGAATAATATCCCTGGGTGAAAACCTCCCTTGGAGGTGCCCAGGGCAGGCAATTGAGGTGAAAACCTCTATGAGGTGCCCTAGTTGTTTTCAAAAAAAAAAATAGAGAAAGAGAAAAATGAATTTTTATTGCATTGCAGGTTTGCAGGAGGACTACATGGAGCAGAAGAAGGTGCCAGGGGGACCCTGACATTCATACCAGCATCCATCTCATCTTCTCCACACATTCATCCATCATTTTTGGCATCTTTTTCACCCCACTGTACCTTTTTCTTCCAAAACTGTTTTTTCTACAAAAGGCTCCGTGTTTTCTACAGGAGGCTCCTGTAGGAATTACAAAGAGTTGAAAGTGTTTACAGGAGACAGTTTGAGGGACAAGAAAAAATCCATGAGGAACCTATAATCCCTCTTACCATCTTCAAACCTCCTTGCCATCATTTCCAAGCCTGCATCACACTCCAAGCATCATTATTATTTTTTTTCCTTTCCAAGAAAAGACACAAAAAACAGTTTTTTAGTTTTGAAAAAAAAAACAAAAATGAAAAGAGGTGAAGGCACCATTAACCTTACCTGAAGCTTACCTACTATCCCTCCATCATTCATCTCCACCTCGGGCATCATTCTCAAATTCCAGCTGATCCCATAGAAGTCGAGCACCAGTAGCAAGGGACAACACATCTGAAGGTTGAAAAGGCACATGCAACTCAGCTCCAGCAAAAGAAGAACCTACAAAAACACAACAACACATCATCAAGCAAAGAAAGCATGCATGAAGGAAAATGAATGCATGCATCAGAGAAAGCCACAGCACCTCACAGTCGATGGCAGCAAATACACTCAGATCATAGATAAGTAGCTAAGTCACTCCTCTATCTGTATTTTTGTAATTAGAAATCATACGAAGGCAACGAGATGGTTGAAATTGAAAGATGGAAAGGTGGCTAGTTAACTTGGCCACCTTCATTTAGTTGACTCCACTCAACCGAGATATCACCCACACGTGCTCATAGTCAACTCAAGCAAAAGATGCCAAGGACAGGTAGTGGGAGGAAGAGTTAAATCCGATGAAATAATGCGGGATGATTACGAGGAGGGGTCATGATGACCAAGCAGGTGGGGACCAATGGTCCTAATCTGGGCAACGTACACCTTGCCAGCTTAGCACTCATAACTGAAAATATCCATAAAAGGTAATGAGAACTCCTCCCTACACACTCTCACCACCTTTTCTACAGTTTTCTCCTCGTAACTCAACCACAACAGTCTTCTTATACCCCCACAGCCTTGTATCCACCATCCTCCATCGATTTCCACCATATTTTTTCTCTCGGCGTTTTCTACAGGAGCACCTACAAGAAATCTACAGGAGGGACAACAGGCTTCTACAGGAAGGGCAGTGAGCCATTTTGAAGGGAGAAAATGTGAATTTTGGCACAAATTTCAGTCTGACGAGGTAGGGTTCATGAATTCCCTCTGTTGAATATTAAAATGTGAAAGAATTGGTCTCAAATTGAAGATGAAATGAGTCTTTGAGAGGGTAGAAATACATAAACCAATTTATGTTAAAAAAAAAAACACACAGTCCACTTTGTTTTTCTACTTCACTCAAAATTCTTTTTCTCCACCTCCATATTTGGTTTTTCAAAAGAAGTACAGGTAGTATGATAGGGGGGTTTATGAGAAAAGAGCCCACTAACTCCACTAGACTCCATGCACATCCTCAAGTGGTGGAAATATCTACAAGGGAAAACTGGATGAATTTCTTTGAGAAGTTTAGAGGATTTGATGAGGAAATTGCCCATGAATTTTCTCTCCCTCTGGTCCCTCACACAAGAACTCATGCTACCTTGACCATTAGAGGCCTCTCCATTGAAATATCCCCTGAATTCATCAGTAGGGTCACTACCCTTCCTCTTGGGTTGCCTTGGAGTAAAGATAAGAAACCAATTGGCTAGGTTGCCAAGAAGAAATTTTTCCAAGATAATGAAACCCCTGTTGAAGACAAAAAAGGAATTAGGAGGGCTAGTATACCATATCCATGGGATGACGTTAGCTACCAAGTGATCAAATACATTTCTTGTGAGGGGAGGCACAACATTGTTTATGGATATCCTTTCAGAATCCTCCAAGATTTGAGATATGGCATGAATACCCCAGCACATCAAAAACTCAGCATCTTTTACTTCCTCCTTCAGTCCCTCATTGACTCCAGAACCAAGGTACAAGAAGGAAATTCACAACAGCTACCTCACCATGGCCTAATCAAGATCCCAGTAGAAGAAACCCTCCATACCCTTACAATCCCTATAGCATGGCAAGTTTTCAGAAATATGACAGCTGAGGATGACATCAAGGCATTAACCTATGATGTCAGTCTTGCTGTCAGTGAGGAGGGAGAACAAAAAGAAGGAGAAGATGAAGCCAGTGGTGACATAGCAAAGCAAGAAGGCAAGGAGGAAAGAAAAGAAATAGAGGAGGAGAGAGTTGAAGGGACAGAGCAGGAGGAAGAAAAAGAGACAGAAGAGGGAGAAAAGGAGGCAGAGAGGGCAGAGCAGAGAGAAGAGTCCCTGAAACTTGGGAAAGAGAAGTACCAGCTACCCTCACTGCCCTTAGTACACCAGTCAAGCAGAAGTAGAAGAGGAAAAGAGAAACCTCCATGTATTTCAGGGCAAGGAAGAGTACTAGAATTAAAACAGGAAAACCTCAGCCCTCATCAAAGACTCCCATTACCATTGAAGATTCACCATCTGCCAAGGTGAAAGAATCTCCTTCCAAGACACCCATAACCTATGAAAGGGGGACTACAAGATCTGCTACATGGAAGAGAAAGTCAATTCTACAGGACCCCAAACCAGACCTACAAGAAGCTAAAACAATCCTACAGGAGACACTGTCCAGACTACAGGAGACAAAAAAACTTGAGGAAAATATAGGAGGATAGCCAGAGGTGAAAGAGGAAGTACAAGAGCTACAATAACCTGACCCCCAACCTAATCTTGCCTCCTATTACAATCTACTTGAGGGAGGCAAGATAATCCCACAGAAATTTGCAATTACACTGTTTTTGAAATTGGAAAAAGAGAGAGTGAGAACGCATAGGTGGATGTAGATAGCCAAGTCCAAAGGAGTTGAGGATGTTGGCCATATGGAAAAAAAACTCAGGGAAATGGGCAGGGAATTGAGTGCTCTCAGAGACAGAGAAGCCATCACAAGAAGCCACCTTGAGAATGAGAATGAAATACTAAGGAATCAGCTAGAGGAGAAAGAGACTCATTTGGCATACATGGCCAGCTTATTCATGGAAGCATTACAATGTAGAACACCAGCCAAATCTTATGGCCTCTATCTGAAGGATCAATGGCTTCAATTCCAAATAAAAACCTTGGCACAAAGAGGCACAATGCCTTTCCAAGACTACCGGTAGTTCATGGATTTGTGTGACAAAAGCACCTCTGAGGACAAAGCAAAGATGGTAGAGTTCTATCTACACAACATGGCCCTCACATACCTAAACGTGTGGGACCCCAATGCCAAGCTAGAGGATCTGCAATTAATGGTGGCATCATGGATGAACCATAAAGAATTGAGGGCAACGGAAATGAAAAGATTGTTACTAAAAGAGCATAATGAACCATTGATGGTAATAGGTGAGCCATCAGATCCTATGGCACTCATTAGCACACACAACCTGCTTGCAAATGACCCTCAGATTTCCCCTAAATATCTAGCCAATCAAGAACAAGCCATTGCACACTTTGAATATATGTTTAGGGTACTTGGAGAGGACTGTGTGCATGCATGCATGAGAAGATGGAACAACCTACCCCATAGCTTGCAGATCAGGAAATACCATTCCCCCATGAGGTTGAAGGAGGCATTAAAAAGAGTGCCAATGTACAAGTGCTCCATGCAAAGGTTGAAGGTCAACTGGATTGGCCTCAAACAGAGTCCTCCACTCATATTAGGCATGCTGGAAGGCATAAGAGAAGAAGAAGAGGAGGAGCAGTGGAAGGACATAGACAGAAAGGCAAGATTTTATGGAGAACATGAGCAGACCACAAGCAGAATCCTGGGATGCTAGGGAGGCCACTAGGGCCATAAAAGACGAAGAGATTGACTAGGTTGCTTAGAGGATGAGAAACACCTTCAACAGGGGGGTGATGATGAGCCTCATAAATGGGTAATTATATGGGCTCATTTTACCTCCTAACCTAGTCAAGTCAACCATTCTCTTAGCTTATTGTATGATTTTTCATTATATTTATGCTTATAGGGTGAGTTGAGTTAGTTATTATGCCATGTGGTCTAACATGTATTTAATGTAGATTATTGATGGATTTCGTGGTCAAAGTCAAGGATTTAATGGTCAAACTGCAGCAATAACTCTAAGTAGATAGAGGAGAGGACTTATAGGAGGAAATCCCCCTCATTTATTGCTCCTCACTTTGATTTCCCTTTCATTCAGCTCGGACTACAAGTAGCCGAATCATGCACTAAGAAGGCAGCCAAGCAAGTGGAAGATGATTGATAGTTATCTCGAGTTTTGGGAGCCAAGCCTCCCTAATTTTAAGGAAGTTGTTGGTAGCTTCTGATGTATAAGTAGAGAGGCCTAGGGCCTCACTAGGTTCAGATTTGTTTTGCTTGTGTAAACTCTGCTCAAATTTCGAGCTTACTATTTTGTGACAGTTTTATATAATCTTGCTATTTTTTGATAATGAAGATGAAATCTTTTTTGAGCTAGCACTGAGTTACCTAAGAGGGCTGAACCTCTTGGGTTAGGGCCCAATCCAAGTAGCCAAGCTTCTCTTTACCTGTATTTGTATGCTTTACTTCAATTTGTAGATTAATTTGTTGTTAGATGTATTTCCTTTATGGTTAAAAATAGGTTGCTTTTGATGATTTAGTAGCTTGCTTCCATTTATGCTCTCTGTAGAAGGTTAAGCAGTGATTAGAAAAGATTCAAAAGGCTAGAAACAGTGCCTTGGCCTCTCTTCCTCCCTCTGGGACCATGATTTGAGGCAAAGACTCTCTTGCTGCCCCAAAAACACAGATTTTCCTCATTCCTAGGACTTGTAGTGTTTGTAGCTCTTTAGTAGGTTAATAGTCCAGTTTTGCTTTGCTTTAGATCTTCTTTATCATGCTCACTTCCTGATTTGAAATAGTCCTTTTTCATGCTTTCCTTTCTTACAACATTTACTAGCACTTCATTCTATACATCATAGTTTAGGCCATTTTAGTGCAAAACTCTGTTTTTCCTACGATGCACTCATTTCATTGGTTGCTTAATTTTCTTGGTTGACTGTCAGTTTCTATGCAGCAGATCTCTTCCAGTAGTAGGCTAGCTTACCAAGAATCACACCCTCCATCTGATCCATGCCCTATAGGTCTCCCAAACCTCACCTCAATTCTGCCATAGTTTCCTTCATTTTTCATAGAACTTCTTCCTCTCTCCTTGAGAAAACCCAATCATCTTTCTCTCTCCTGGTGATTAATGGTAGACCTTAGGCACCCTAACACCTCATTCCAACCTTCGTCCACCTTTTTCACCCACTCTCACACCCTCAAAACAATGGAAATTTCTCTCAGCCTCCTCTTGTAGACCTCTTATAGTTTCCTTGTTTTCCTCATGTAGTTTTCCTGTGTCCTCTATAGTTTTTCCTATAGGCTTTCTTTTGAAGGCCAAGTGTGGGAAAAGCCTCCAAAAGGCCACCTAAGACCTCCTAGGACCCATCCACACCATCCTACATCCTCCTAAGCTCCAAAGCCACCCTCTAACGCCACATGTTCACTGCCACACTCACACACAATAAATTAGATGCATGTTAAATTCACATAAAAACACATAAAAATCCAAAAATATGATTTTTGCTTATTTACTTCCAGAAATAGCATGGTTAGATTTTTTTTACTTCCTTGAGTATGTAATGGCATTTCTTTCATGGTTTTCATAGTGTTTTGGCAAAAGTAGAATTAGCTTGTTAATTAGGGTTTACTAGGTTTTGCTTTACATTCCAGTCTTTCTCCTTTTTGCAGTTAGAATAGCATCTATAGAGTAATCTTTCTTTCCTTTCATCACAAATAGAGCTTATTATGAAATCTATAGAAGTTGGCTTGAGCTCCTAGTGATCTCGCACCGGCTAACCAAGTGACAACCTGCAGCAAGAACTAGTACTTTTGCATATAGCACCGATGCTTCCAAGTTTGTTAAGAACTACCGGGTTGATAAAAGTAAAGTTGGCAGCCCAAGAATTTCAACATTCTTGTTGTAATACTAGCGCTCACCAATAGTTTTGGGCATGATGGTTTTTTTCCCATGGTATTTTGTAGATCCTGTCAAGGGAACTATAGTTATGTTCTAATCCAGGGTTAATGGATTGGGGTTTATAGATGCTTCAACATGTATATATATATATATATATATATATATATATATATATATATATATATATATATCTTGTAACATTGAAAGGAAAATAATGAAAAATCAATCTAGTATTCTCGGTTTTGGGATCCAAAGGAAAATCTCTGTGTATATATATTTTACGTTATATGATATCGCATTGTTTATTTTCTATTTTTTAGAATTCGTATGCAGGTAATTGTTGTACAGGGTTAAAACCTACAAATATATGGAAGTGAACAACTACTATGTCTGAACATTTATGTTGAATAATTGAAATGATTGTTGAGGAGGCAAGTTGCTTGCTAAAATTCTCAATTTCTGACTAAATGCTTAATGAAATCACTGATAAGAATTAGAAACTTGGAGATTGATATTTGATGTACCCCCTTATTAGGTGCAAGGTGAGAAGTTTTACAATAGTTCATTACAGAAATGACCGTAGATAAGGCTATGGACTCTTTAGGTGGTGGTTTTCTTTGTTGACGACTAATCATCTTCCATGGAAAGTAATGATTTATGATTTACCACTTGGTGGGCTCCAGTATTGTAGCAATAATGCTGCAACTCCTGGGACTCCCTTCTTTACTTTTATCAACTCGGTAGTTCGTAACAAACTTGGAAGCAGCTGTGCTATATGCACAAGTACTATCTCTTGCCGCAGGTTGTCACTTGATCAGCTGGCACAAGTTCGCTAGGAGATTAAGCCAACTTCTATGAGCTCTCAGAAGAAGCTTTCAACTGTGAAGGACAAAAACTAACTCAACCAGAGGCTAATCTACTTGCAGAAAGAAGTTGAAAGCTAGAAAGGAACAAAAACACTAGAAAACCCTAGTTGTACCGACTAACCCTACTGGTGCAAGTAAAAGGATGAAAGCTACAGAAATGGATTCCAATGACTTATAAAAAGGTAAAATTCATGTGACTAAGCTACTTCTGAAGAGAAATATGAAGAAAACATCTTTTTGCATTTTTGAGTAATTTGTCAGAATTATTTTGCATGTTCTTTAACTGTTGTTGACTGTGCAGAGGTTGATTGGCGAAAGGAAATGGAGTAGGTGCTTGCAGGAGGTTGGGAAGGTTAGAAGAGGGCCTAAGGGGTCCCTGGTACCTTTCCAGAGAGTTTCACAGTGCTCAGATATCAAGAAACCACTTTCATGAGCTTCTACAGGAAGTCTGCAGGGGTTCTACAGGATGTTCTGTGGCTTCTACGGGATGTTTCTACAGGATGTTCCGAAAGGCAGTTTTGAAGGGCTGATGGTGGAAAAAAGGTGAAGAAGTGGGTATGGAGGTGAGATAAGGGTGTGAGGAGGTCTAGGACTTGGTGAACGAAGCGGGTGAGTGATAAGGATGGCTAGTTTTGTTCAAGGAGGGGTAGAGCAATGTTGCACAAAAATATGGAAATTACGTCAAAGTGAGGGAACGTGGCAAATGCGAGGCAATAATCAGAGCTGGAGGATGGAGTAGGCGGTATTGATGGAGTAGGGGTAGGAAAAGAGGTATCACAGGTGCTCTACAAATTATTTTTCAAACTATTCAAACAAAGACTCGGAAAACCAAAAGACCTAGCTACTTTAACCTAATCTATCCTGAATATCAGCAAAGAAAATGAACAGAAGTTTATTGCAAAGAAATCATGTGAAATAGATATTCAAACTACACAATCATGAACCTGAACATGCAACCACAACTGGTATCAACTTCTGCAAATTAGAATTTAACACTAACAATTGCATGATGAAGCAAAGACAGTGTTTTTGGTGGCAGCAAGGACACCTTGGTCTCAGCTCATGGTCCCACAGAGGGAGAGGTGAGATCAGGGGTGCTTGATGGCCTTTTTCTGAAGATCTTCTCTGTTATCAACCTATCAAATCAATCTGAACATGAAAATCCTTTTTAATCATCAACAATGACCTAGGTAACCAAGCAAGACTGTAATCTACTTAACAGAAATTATTTTGCAAAGACATGAAAAACATATAACAGTACATGAAGGAGGCCTTGGCACTTGGGTTGGGCCCAACCCCAAGAGCTACACGCTCCTAGGAAAAGCTCAGAACTGATGCCAAATGAAATTTCTTTCCATTATTCAAAAATAACCATGTCACAAAGAAAGTTGTATAGCAGAAGCTACAAAATGAGCTGAGAAACTAGCAGCACTATAGTACAGAATACAAATGTTCAAAAAGTAACCTACGAAGGCTAGAGGCCTTCCTATTTATGCACTATGAGGGTCTCCAAAAGCCCTCCTTAACTCGAGGGGCTCGGCTGCTCGAACTACCAGTGATCAGTCACTTTTCACAAAACTGCTCGGCTGTCCTTGGGAATCCTTTTCGGTGGCCTACTAAACTCCGAGCTGAGGGTGGAGAATTCGAGGAAGTGCCCATTTAGTGTAGGAAACACCCTTCCTATGAATATTCAGCCTTGTTCCTTCATGCTTGGCTGTCATCTGGCTCATAATGCTTGGCCTTGGTCCAAAATTTGTCCAAAAGTCTGCAATAACCATGTGTTAGCCTTCTTGGTCAAGTGATTGTCCTCATTATTTCAACTAACATAAATATACTCAAAAAACATGCATAAACTATGAAAAATTGTGGATTGATGAAGAACAATAGGCAAAATGAGCCCAATAAGTTACCCATTTTTGGGGCTCATCATCACCCACCTGCTAAATGGGTTGCTCATCCTCTGAGCAACTAATCTAGCTCATCATCCTTGATAGCTTTGACTACCTCTCTCACGTCCCAGGCCTCTGAGGTGATGTCTTCTTCCTGGTCATGAAATCTGGCTTTTCTTTCCACTTCCTCCCACTGCCTGTTTTCCTCTTCTTCCTTAACTCCTTCCGGCAGTCCCAAAAGCAAGGGAGGACTGAACTTTAGGCCGATCCAATTGGCTTGAAAATTTTGCATTGACTGTTTATAGAGGGGTACCCTTGCCAAGGCCTCCCTCATCCTGGTTGGAGAGTGGTATTCTCTTATCTTCAAACTATGGGGCAGTGTGTTCCACCTCCTTATGCAAGCATGAAGGCAGTTATACCCCAACAGTCTCTCCATGTCCTCAAAGTGGGCAACAGCTTGAGCTTTTCATTCAATGTAAACTGGTAACTCTTGAGGGTTGTTGTCCAAGTGCTGGTGGGCGCTTATCAATGCTGAGGGATCCTCTGGCTCTGATCTGATCATTAGTGGTTCACTGAGTTCCCTGTTCATAATGTCTCGGACCTCTGCTACCCTTTTTTCCTCATGATTCAACCAAGAGGCCGTGGCCATAAGTTGTACATCTCCTACCACAATGTTGGGATCCCACGAATTCATATTTGGAAGGGACAAGTTGTGCAAATAAAATGCTGATAATTTAGCCTTGTTCTTTGATGAGCTACTATCACATAAAGCCATAAATTGATGATAGTTTTGAAATGGAGTAGTGCCCCTTTGGGCCAAGGTGTTAATCTGGAACTACAACCATTGATATTTAAGGTACAAAGCGTATGACTTGGTATGCTGCCTACACTGTACAACCTCTATTGCCCAGCTGGCCATGCAGGCCAATTGGGCTTCCTTATCATGTACCTGTTACCTTAGAGACTATATCTCTTTCGCTGCCTACAACTCCTTCTCCTGTAGCTGTTTTGTTAGTGCCTCGATCTTAGCCTGCAGACCATCCTTTCTTTGCTATTCATCCAAGGTTTCTTTGTCTGTTGGAGGCTTTTCCTGTTGTTGTTGTTCTCGTAGAATGGAGGTCTTGTCTTCCTTATGGATTCCCTGTCGCTGTAGCTATTGTTTCAGCCGCTTGTTCTCTTCCTGTAGTTTGGCCCTCTGAATGCTTTCCACATGCTTCACCATGGCCAATTCTTTCCTTGACTCCCTGAGTTGTTCTTCTAGGGGGCCTATGTCTGCCACACCCTTGGACTTGGCAATCCTCATCCAAGTATGAGTCCTAATTCTTTCTTCCTCCAGTGCAAAGAATAGTGGCACCACAAATTTCTGGGGAATTATTTTCCCAGCTTCTAACAGGTTATAGTATGTGCCCAAATTGGGCTGAGGGCTTGGTTCCAATATTTCCTCTATCCTTTCTTCTTCCTGTAGTTGTTTGGCTGCCTTTTCCTCCAATTTCTCGGTCTCTTTTAGCTTAGCCCAAGTTTCCTGTAGAGCTTTCTCAGCTTCCTGTAGAACTGTCTTTGACTCCATTGTCTCCAGTCTTTCTCTCCAGGTGGAAGTTTTTGGGCTTCCTCACTCATAGGTGACGAAAATATTTAAAGGAGACCCTTCCTTTGGTTCAGGGGTTGTGTCCTCAATGATAATTGGCTCCTTTGACTACGGCTGGGGTCTGCCTACTTTGATCCGTGTGCTCCTTCTTTCTCTAAAGTACATGGAGGTTTGCCTCTTTCACTTCCCTTTTTGTTTTGGAGGTGTTTTTAAGGTAGCCAGAACAACTGCTGCCTCTCTTGCCAATATTTCCGGTGAATTCCCTCTTTGCTGTTATGTTTCCATGCTTCCTATAGAAGCCTCTGTGTCAACTATTTTTGCCTGTATTGTGGTCATTTCAGGATCTGTCTTTGCCTTTTGTTTTGGTGTGACTGTTGTGGCTGTGCCAACCTTTACTTGGGATGTTTCTTCCTTCTCTGCTCTCCTCTGCAGTCTCTTTTCCCTTGGTGTTTGTGCTGTTGTTCCTTGCTCTGTTTTAGGCTCAGCAATTTGGCCCTTTCCCTCTTTCTCTTTTTGTCCTGCTTGTGCTTGTTTGTCCCATGTTTCTTTACCACTGGTTTTCTCTCCTGCTTCAGTGTGTTCCCCTTCTTCACTACTGGATGAGGTGAGCTCCTCGGCTAGAATTCTAATATCGTCATCTCTGGTCATGTTTTGAAAAATTTCCCAAGAGAGGGGGACAGTGTAAGTGTGGAGGGCATCTTCCACTAAAAGTTTGATGAGCCCATGATGGGCTAACTGATCTGGTGTCCCTTCCTTCAATTTTGTGCCGCATTCGCTTAATGACTGCAGAAGAAAATAGGGAATACTCAACTTCTCTTCCGGGGGTAAATCCGTTCCATGTCTTAGTTCATTCAGCAACCTAAAATGATAGCCATAGACAATGCTGAGCCTCCCTTCACAGGTAATGTATTTCATGATTTGGAAACTGACTTCGCTCCAAAGAGGAGGTAAGATGGTTCTCCGGACCCCGTTTTTGTCTTCTACAGGATGTTCCTCAAGTAGGAAGAATGCTTTCTTGGTTGCCTGGCTCAATGACCTTTCTTCTTTGCTCCAAGGGATCCCTAATGGGAGACCAGTAACATGACTGATGAGCTTAGGGGTAACTTCTAAGGTCAAACCCCTAAAATTCACTGTGGCCTATGTCTTTGATTCAGCTTTTAGGGACATCAAGAATTCCTTCGTTATCTCATCGTCATGACCCTGAATTTTGTCACAAAAGGACATCCAATTGGCACGGGTGAAGAGGTCCACCACCTCTGGATGCTCATGCAGCTTGCTGGGATCTGAAGGTTCTTTCCCGATAAACCCTCCTGGCATGGTGAGAGTGCCCTGTTTTATGCTCTGATCAGAAAAGGGAATGTTGTTTATGGATTTCTCCCCTGAACTTTGAGAAGGGATTTCAACTATCAATTAGCACCAATTCCCTAGCTTTAAGGCTATTGCTGCCCAGAACTCGACTGTCCGTTTATGAAGGAAGAAATTGGGTTTCCATAGACAGAGTACAGAGCTCAAAGTTTATACTCAACATACATACAAACATGCAAATTCCAATTCTTCATACACAGGCTAGCCCTCACAGTTGCGTATCTTTCCTACAGGAGAATTTTTTCTTTTTTTCTTTTTTTTTAACAGGAACTGTGGAGGAGAATTTTGACGCAAAAACGACTGAGGAATATCGTGCAACACACTGGCAAACTGCTATTTCCAACTCACAGGCGGATTTTCCTCGAACTCCCCAATTTGAAACAGTTCAATTCACCACCTTTTCAAAACATACCATGCATGGAAGAGTGTTTTCGAGCCTACCTCTCTCGGAACTCCAAATTCGACGAAGAAAATTCCAGGCTTCTCTGCTCTGAAAAGCTAGGCTGGACTTCCTATAGAGTTGCTTCCTGTAGAACTCTTGCCGGCTTCTATAGGATGTCACTGTGCCTCTGAATGAGCCCGGTATGCGGGAGATTTTTGAATAGGCCGAAAAACTCGGTGGAGGACAATGGGTTAATAGATTTTGGACGCAGAGAATGCATACTTTGGCCGAGGACATTGCAAGTGCAAATGAACAGCGGTTGGTGAGAGACTTCAGCCGAGTATCTTTTAACTGTGGCGCAATTCGTGGTGAGGGAATGAGGTGGCTGGATCGAACCGTTGATCCAACGTCACAAACATCATTTTTCTGTGTGTCTTTGACCACCATCACCTCCCCTCTGCCATTAATCACTGCCACCACTACCAATCCCGCTAATTATCCCTGACTGGACACTCCACATGTGTTGGATGCACATCTCGGCAGCAAATTTGAACATAACTAAGCTTCTTCGGATCCCACGAAGCTTTGTAACTGACTGAGGGTGGCCAGTTGACTGGCCACCGATCCCATTCAATCCGAACCATTTTCATAGTCATGCAGTTTTCGAAATATAGTTTATGCAATTGACGAATGAGTTTAGACACTTACCTGTGTGGCCGTGGACGCGTTATGCAAACTTCGGGTCTTGGAACCACCAGCTTGCTGCCTAGTGCAAGGGTGTTAGAACCCATTCTTTCATTTTTTGATGTTGTATGCATGGATTTTGGAACCCGATCCTTCGGTTATCAACGCTGCATGCACAGGTTCTGTTAGGTTTCGGCTGCCGAGGATGTTTCCACGTCCAAGAGGAGCCTTTTGCATGTTCCCTTTGTTGATCTCAGCTATCCCTACCTCCAGAGTATGTCTTCCAGAGGGATCAGCTGCTACAAGATTCCTGTAGGATGTACTGTAGCTGCTTCTCCTCCTGGGATACAGGCTAAACGAGTAGGGCTATATTGTGGACGAGGGATTCATTGATGAAGAGTCTAGATGGAGTTTGGACAGGTAGGGTGAGCGAGACTTTGTTACTTGACTTGTCACTAAAAATTCTTGCTGTCGATCTGAGGAAAATAGGGTTTCTTGTATGACTGTGCAGGAACACATAACCAGGTGGGTGACGGAGCTGTAAAGAGATGGAACAGGGTGGCATATGGTGATGGGTGGAAATAGGGGTGGCTGCAGGCCTAAAAAACAGATTTCAACCTTCAGATTCCCCTCCAGGATCGATTTTGGCTTGCCCGAAGGTTCTACGGGATGTTTCCTGTAGAAGACATAAACTGCTTGTAGAATAGGCAGAACTTCCTGTATAAGGTGAAATCTACCCCCGAATATGATCAAATCCTAGGAGAGGCGAGTGGTCATGGAGGAAGTGTCTGTGAGGGTGTCCTGTAGCCTGGTGTGGACCCTTGTCCTTGTTTTGCGCGACCTTCCTAACCTGCAGTATATTCCCTACAACCTGCAATTATTCCACAGAGATTAGGCCTTTTTTTTTCTTGAGAGAGAGAGAGAGACAGTTGGGGTGCCTCCATGAGGTTTTCACCCTCACTGTCTACCCCGGGCGCCTCTAAGAAGTTTTCACCCAGGGTTCTTTTTATTTCATTTCTCTGTTTTTCTCTCTCCTTTTTTTTTTTGATGCTCAAGGTGTGGGTGGAGTAGAGACAGGGCCCTGCTCTACTACCAGCACTGATTTGTCCAAATTTTCAAGGAACTCCTGCCTCGAAAGGGGTTTCCTATAGATTTTCAATCGATGCCCATTAACGAGCATGGGGATGGCTTCTTCATCAATGGTCTTGATAAGGACTGAACCATTGTCGATGCATTTCTCTACTGTATATGGTCCTAACCACCTTGTCCTCAATTTCCCTTTGAAATCCTTGTATCTTGAGTCATACAGTAGCACCCAATCTCCTGGCTGGAATTTCTTTTCATTAAGGTGTTGATCATGCCATATCTTCCTCTGGAGTTGAACTACTTCTGAGTGGAGGAGGGCCTGCATTCTCTGTTCATCTAATCCATTCAGCTGCAGTAATCTTTCTCGTTGTGCATGGCTGAGATCTAGGTCCAGTGGAGCTACCATCCTCAATGTGTTGTACTCAAATTCTATGGACAACAGAGCCTTCTTCCCGTAGACCAGCTCATAAGGTGTGAAACCTGTTGTAGTTTTCCAAGTGGTGTTGTAGGCCCAGGTGGCCTCAACCAAGCAATCTACCCAATCCTTCCTGTTGCTGCTCACCACTTTAGTCAAAATATCTTCCAACGATCTATTAGTAACTTCCACCTGCCCATTAGCTTGCAGATGATAAGGGGTGGAAGTTTTGTGCTTGATCTTGTGATGAGCGAGTAGGTCTTCAATCAGGTTAGAGGTGAACTAACTTCTTTGATCGGTGACTAGCTCTCTTGGGTAGCCGAATTTGTAGAAGATATTTTCCCTTAAAAACTCAGCCACTTTTCCTTCTATCGTTGCCTTGATTGCCTTGGTTTCTACCCACTTTGTCAGGTAGTCTGTGCACACAATGATGTAGGACCTTTGCTTTGAAGGAGGGTTGATAGGACCCACAAAATCCATGCCCCACTTCTCAAATGGCTCGAAGGTCACTTGAGGTTGGAGGGGCATTTCATCCCTTGGAGTCGGTTTCCCCATCCTTTGACATCGGTCACATTGGCTGATGTATCTTCTGACATCTTGATGAAGAGTGGGCCAATAGTAGCCTGCCTGTAGAATTTTGAAGGCAGTCCTTTTCGCTGCAAAGTGACCTCCACAGGGCCCATCGTGACAGGTCAGGAGGATGTTGAAAACTTCCTCCTCCCTAACACAACGCCTCAAGATCTGATCTGGGCCAAGTTTAAACAGGTTGCCCCCGATCCAAGTGAATGGGGCACTTTTCCTCACAATTTTTCTCTTCTCTCTTGAGGATAGGTGTGGAGGGAACTGTGTTGAGACCAAGTAATTTGCTATATCAGCAAACCATGGAGAGAGTACTGAAATAGCAAACAGGTGTTCGTCTGGCATCTGGTCATCCACTGTCCCTTCTTCACCTGCAGGAAAATCCAATCTAGACAGAAAGTCAGCAACAACATTTTCCTTACCTGGCTTGTCCACAATGGTCAAATCAAATTGCTGCAACAAGAGTAACCATCTAATGATACGAGCATTTACATCAGGCTTATTCATTAAATATCTAATCGCAACATGATCAGTGTGTACGAATGTTTGATAGCCAGTGATGTAGTGTCTGAACTTGTTTAGGGAGTGGACTACAGCCAGGAACTCTTTTTCGATTACAGTATAGTTCATCTCTGCCTTGGACAGGTTTTTGCTGACAAAGTATATGGCATATGGTAGTTTCTCCTCAACTTGTCCTAAGGTTGCCCCTATAGCTTTGTTCGAGGCATCGGTGTGGATGTGGAAAGGTAGGTCCCAGTTTGGACCTCTCAAGATCGGGGCGGACACCAGCTTATCTTTCAACTCATCCAGAGCCCCTTGATAGTCGTTAGTCCATTTAAACTCAACATCTTTCCCTAAGAGGCCAAACAATGGCGAGGCTAGCTTACTGAAATCTTTAATGAATCTTCTATAATATCCTGCTAAGCCTAGAAAACTCTGAACATCTCTCACCTTTTGAGGAGGTGGAACCTTTTGGATGATAGCAATTTTGTTAGGATCTACCTGTAATCCTTGCTGAGAAATGGTATGACCTAACACGGTCCCTTCAGTCATCAGGAATTCACATTTTTCAGGACTGAGGGATAGGTTCATCTCAATACACTTGGTTAAAACTTTTCCTAGGTTAGACAATGCTTCTTGGAAGTTAGACCCATAAGGAGTAAAGTCATCCATATAGATTTCCACCGAATCGTGAAGCAGCTCAGCAAATATGCTCAATACTGCTCTCTGGAAAGTGGCAAGAGTGTTGCATAGCCCAAATGGAAGGACCCGGTAGGCAAAGGTTCCCCAAGGACAAGTGAAGGTGATCTTATCTTGGTCTTCCGGGCTGATTTGGATTTGATTATACCCATTGAACCCATCTAGGAAAGAAAAGAACTTCTTCCCTGCCAGCCCATCTAGCACTTGATCTATGAACGACAAAGGGAAATGGTCCTTCTTGGTGGCTTTGTTAAGTTCTTGATAATCTACATTGATTCTCCACTTCTCATTTTTCTTGGGTACAAGCACTAGAGGAGAAACCCATTCGCTGGCTGAGATGGGGTAGATGAATCCTGCATCCAACAAATTTTGCAATTCTTCTTTAACGATGTCCTTAAGGGCTAGATTCATTCTCCTCTGAGGCTGTGTGACTGGTTTACAATCCTCTTTAATGTAAATGTGATGGGTACAGACCGAAGGGTGGACTCCTTTCATCTCCTTATAGCTCCAAGCAAAGGCATCCAAATAGTGGCTCAATAAGCTACAGAGCTCCTTCTCCTGAGAGGAAGATAGGGATGAGCTGATCTTTAAGGTTCTTTCAGGGCCAAATTCCACATTTTTAACTCTGGGTGAGGTCGGATCGGCCACACAAAGGTCCACTAAAGCGCTGGCTTGGGTACCTTCCACTAACTCCTCTAATGACAGTGCATTGGGAGGTGGATTTTGAGTCAAATTCTCGATCAAGTCATCCTCGGTCAGAGTACCTCCCCTTGTGGCTTCTACTGTGAACAATGGTGCAGAGTAGACTTCACCCTCATCTCCCTCCTCCAACCAGAGTGGTAAGTCATGTTCTAACAGAGGTTGGGCAGGAGGGTACAAGACTAGTTGTTTGGACATAGGCCCATTCTTGATGGTCATGCTTCCAGCTCGACAACTGATGTAAGCATCCATAGTAGCTAACCAAGGCCTTCCCAAAATGAGGGGGTATCCAGTGCGTTTTTCCTTTGGTTGAAGGACCAAGAAGTCTGCAGGGTACTCCCAAGAATCAACAGAGACTAGGACATCCTCCACAATCCCTTCGGGAGTCACGGTGGAGAGGTCTGCCAACTACAGTACTGTCGAGGTCTTTCTTAAGGAACCTTGAAGGTTAAGTTTAAGCATAGTGTCCCTGGTCATCACATTAATGGCAGCCCCTAGATCAATCAAGGTGTGGGGGATTATGGTGCCATTGATGTGGACATCAACTACAGGACTCCTAGGGTCCAAATATTTTGGACAGATTACTTGTCCCAACATCAGATCGAATAGTTGTGCTATGACATTGATAGTCGGGGCATCTCTCTTGCGCCTACCTGGGTGCCTGAAACACTTCTCCTTGATCAATTTGTTGTAGATTGGTACATCTTTTATGGCCTGGAGAAGTGGGATTTTCACACACAACTGTTTAAGTTCTCCCAGAAGTTTAGTCTCCTCTAGGTTTGGTTGCGTGGCTATTGTTAGTCTCTCAGGAAAGGGTGGAATGGCTTTGGGTTCACTTCCCTATTTCTCTTCCTCTTCCTCCGAGGGAGGAGGCTGGTGATCTGGAAGGACCTTTCCAGATTGTAGGTTGATCTCCTGAATCTCCACAGCATAGGTAGGGCATGTTGTCTCTCCAAAGTATACCTGCTAGGCCTGTCTATTGTTGGGGTTCGGGTTCGGTTGAGCAGGCATCTGGGGTTGTCTTGGAGGAGCAGGAGGTAATGGTTGTGGTTGAGTAGGAAGTGGAGGCAAAATAGCGAGAGGAGAGTTGTATTGGGGCCTCCACCCCGATTGAGGGGCATTCCACTGAGGTTGTGGCTGGATATGAGAGTGAAACAAATGAACAGCAGGTTGAGTATGGTACTGAGATGGATAAGACCAAGGAGGAGGTGTGGACCAGGAAGGATGAGAAGGGCCCCCCCAAGAAGGCATGTGAGCGGATTGGTTGGGGTTGTAACAAGTTTGGTATGTTCCTTGCATTCCCTACTGGTAAGGTCTGGACCCATGTGACCTTCTTTGGTTAAGGAAGTAGAGTGGCTCAGTGGCCCCTTCAGCCCCTTGGTACATGGCTTTAAGTCCAGGTAAGGTTGGGCACTAGTTCATGGGGTGGCCTTCCTCACAAATGAAAAATACCTCCACTGAGTGCATTGGACAGTCGTTCTTAGGATGCTTCCTGGTACATCTGGGACAAAAAATGGCCAAAGCCCTCTCAGCTTCCTCTTTCTTCTGTTGGATTCGTAAAGTATCTAGTTGCATGGCAATGGTTTGTCTCATCTCACTTTTGAGGTCTTCCATCTGATTAGCAAACTCATGCTTGGAGAAGGTGGCACTAGCTGAGAGTGAATTCCCCCTACCTCGTTTCCGGGCTGCCCTAGAGTGGTTTCTAAACACAGTCTTTATGTCCTCATAAGGTAGTTGGTAGATGTCTCCTCCAGCTAGCAGATGGAGGGTATCTAGAAGGTCTTCGGGGACTCCTCGGAGCAGAACCAGCTTCAAAGATTCAGGGTCAAGCGTGCACCTGGCCCGTTTATAGCTAAGTTGGAACCTTTCCTCGTAGTCTTCTAAAGACTCATCACTTCCCATGGTCATCCGAAAGATCTCTCCCTTTGTTTCCTTTGACCTACAGTAGTCCCGGTATTTGTTGTTAAAGGCTTGCTGCATCTGAGCCCAAGTTGTGATACTGTTTCCAGGTAACCCCATGAACCAGCGTAGTGCTGCATCCTTGAGGGTAGAGGGAAAGAGTTTCAACTTTTGCTCATCTTCTGTATAGTCATAAGTTCGAAAAAGGACAACAAACTCAAACAGGAAGGTATCATGGTCTTCAGTGGTCAATCCATGGAAATGAGGTAAGGCTGAGGGGCTTATGTTTTTCATCTTCATGTCCCCGTTGGTCTCTCGGATGGGAAAGGCACCTTCTATTCTCTCCTCATCTTCTTTACCATTTCGGTTTTCAGCCATGGTGTCAAAAGGAATGTTTTCTTACTCTTCTTCTGTTATAGGATCTTCGTATATCTCAGGAGGTTCACCTATAGGTTCTTCTGGATCACTGCCACCAAAGAAGAGAGAAGGGTGACTTAGTGATGTGGTGGGGGTGTTGGGTAGGAATTTTCCGGTATTGTCTCTGTTCCTACGAGGCATGAAAATGGAATATTTTTGTTTGCTTTTGTGTTTTTTTCTGCTTGTACCTACAAAACTAAAAGAGATTGAATTGCAACTAGCTAAAATCTATCTTGCTGAAATGAAAATGCGGAATTGAAACGAAAGTAGGAAAGGACTAATCTATTTTGCTGAAATGAAATTGCAGGAATGAAATGCTAGGTTATGCTTGCAGAATTGAAATTGCAGAATTGAAATGCTAGTCTATGCTTGCAGAATAGAAATTGCAGAATTGAAATGCTAATCTACGCTTGCAGAATTGAAATGCTAATCTATGAAAGCAGGAAATGTCTAAGCTACTTTTGCAGGAATGAAATTGCAGAATTGAAATGAAATAAACTACTTAGCAGAAGGTTGTAGCAGAAAATAGAAGAAAAGCAGCAATCAAAAATGCTCTGACGCTTCCCCGGAAACGACGCCAAAAAGAATGGTGGGCTCCAGTATTGCAGCAATAATGTTGCAACTCCTGGGACTCCCTTCTTTACTTTTATCAACCGGGTAGTTCGTAACAAACTTGGAAGCGACGGTGCTATATGCACAAGTACTAGCTCTTGCCGCAGGCTGTCACTTGATCAGCTGGGACAAGTCTGCTAGGAGCTTAAGCCAACTTCTATGAGCTCTCAGAAGAAGATTTTAACTGTGATGGATGAAAACTAACTCAAACAAAGGCTAATCTGCTTGCAAAAAGAAGTTGAAATCTAGAAAGGAACGCAAACCCTAGCAAACCCTAGTTGTACCGACTAACCCTACTGGTGCAAGTAAAAGGATGAAAGCTACAGAAATGGATTCCATTGAATTCTAAAAAGGTAAAATGCATGTGACTAAGCTACTTCTGAAGAGAAATATGAAGAAAACATATTTTTGCATTTTTGAGTAATTTGTCAGAATTATTTTGCATGTGCTTTAACTGTTGTTGATTGTGCAGAGGTTGATTGGCGAAAGGATATGGAGTAGGTGCTTGCAGGAGGTTGGGAAGGTTAGAAGAGGTCCTAAGGGGTCCCTGGCACCTTTCCAGAGAGTTTCATAGTGCTCGGATCTCAAGAAACTGCTTTCATGAGCTTCTACAAGAAGTCTGCAGGGGTTCTACAGGATGTTTTGTGGCTTCTACAGGATGTTTCTATAGGATGTTCTGAAAGGGAGTTTTGAAGGGCTGATGGTGGAAAAAAAGGTGAAGAAGTGGGTATGGAGGTGAGATAAGGGTGTGAGGAGGTCTAGGACTTGGTGAACGAAGCGGGTGAGTGATAAGGATGGCTGGATTTGTTCAAGGAGGGGTAGAGCAATGTTGCACAAAAATATGGAAATTAGGTCAAAGTGAGGAAACGTGGCAAATGCGAGGCAAGAATCAGAGTTGGAGGACAGAGCAGGCGGTATTGATGGAGTAGGGGTAGAAAAAGAGGTATCACAGGTGCTTTGCAAGTTATTTTCCAAACTATTCAAACAAAGACTCGGAAAACCAAAAGACCTAGCTACTTTAACCTAATTTGACCTGAATATTAGCAAAGAAAATGAACAAAAGTTTATTGAAACGAAATCATGTGAAATAGATATGCAAACTAAGAAATCATAAACTTGAACATGTAACCACAAGTGGTATCAACTTCTGCAAATGAGAATTTAACATTAACAATTGCATGATGAAGCAAAGACAGTGTTTTTGGTGGAAGCAAGGACACCTTGGTCTCAGCTCATGGTGCCATAGAGGGAGAGGTGAGATCAGGGGTGCTTGATGGCCTTTTTTTGAGGATCTTCTCTATTATCAACCTATCAAATCAATCTGAACATGAAAATCCCTTTTAATCATCAACAATGACCTAGGTAACCAAGCAAGACTGTAATCTACTTAACAGAAATTATTTTGCAAAGACATGAAAAACATATAACAATACACAAAGGAGGCCTTGGCACTTGGGTTGGGTCCAACCCCAAGAGCTACAGGTTCCTAGGAAAAGCTTAGAACTGATATCAAATGAAACTGCTTTCCATTATTCAAAAATAACCATGTCACAAAGAATGTTGTACAACAAAAGCTACAAAATGAGATGAGAAACTAGAAGCACTATAGTGCAGAATACAACTGTTCAAAAAGTAACCTATGAAGGCTGGAATCCTTCCTATTTATGCACTACGAGGGTCTCCAACAACCCTCCTTAACTCGAGGGGCTCGGCTGCTCGAACTGCCAGTGATCAGTCACTTTTCACAAAACTACTCGGTTGCCCTTGGGAATCCTTTTCGGTGGCCTGCTGAAATCCGAGCTGAGGGTGGAGAATTCGAGGAAGGGCCCATTTAGTGCAGGAGACACCCTTCCTACGAATCCTCACCCTTGTTCCTTCATGATTGGTTGTCATATGGCTCATAAATGCTTGGCCTTGGTCCAAAATTTGTCCAAAAATCTGCAATAACCACGTGTTAGCCTTCTTGGTCAAGTGACTATCCTCATTCGTTAAAATAACATAAATATACTCAAAAAACATGCATAAACTATGAAAAATGGTGGATTGATGAAGAACAATAGGCAAAATGAGCCCAAAAAGTTACCCATTTTTTGGGCTCATCACCACTAACCAATTTTCTTTGAATAATGTGGTGGTTTCTAGATTACCACTAACCAATCTTCTTTTAATAAGGTGGTGATTTTTGGATGACCACTAACCAATTTGATTTCAATAATTTACTCCCTCCTTTAAAGGTGTAGGAGAGATTCATTTTTCATTGTGCTCCCTACCTTGAGGTGGGGGGAGAACCATATTTTTTTGGAATAACTGGTTGAAATGTTTTTGCTTTGCTCATTTCTTAAGACATATTTGTATTTACCTCTATATTGACCATGCTTTATGATTCATGCAACTTCTTTACTTCTCGATTCCATCTCCAAGGATTCATCCATCTATAATGGATTGTTTTCTTAGTTTTCTTTTGCTTTAGACATTTTTTTTATAGGTGATTTTTCTTCCCACAACGAATACAAGGATGGAAATCAAAACATTGACTCTCCATATGACCATGTCTTTAAAAATTCTAGCACTTTTAAACAAAATTATAAATATCTTCAAGTAAAATTACACTCACAAACTAAATTGCCTTGGAGCAATTTGGAATATAAAAGCTATCAAGCTTGGTGTAGCTCAATCCATACCGATTTTTGTTGAATTAGATTTCTTCCCAAGGTCTAACAACCATCTTGGAAAGGCCATTTGTTTTCTCTTTGTATTTTTCATAAATTTTTTTGCTATTGTTGTTGTTGTTATTTTGTGCTTCATTAATTGAATCCATGAAGTCATTTGTAAAACTTTTAGCATCGAACACCTATATTCCATTAAATTTGTTATTAGTTTAGTTGTATCACTTGTTGCATCAAAAATTTGAATAAGGTCATTTATATCACATGTTGCATCACTTTACTTTATTATCTCTTCTGTCCCACAACTCGCATTAGTCGTTTGGATGAATTAATGTGTATTTCAAGATGCATTAACATTTTCTATCAGATATTCCATTTCACAAATTGCATGTACCTTCATTGTAGATGGTGCATCAATCATATCATCAGTATGATCCTTCTTTTCTCTTAGTTTAGTTTGAAATGCATAAAGTATTTGATCCTTCATAACAATTTCTCTTTTAAGATATTTTGCATATGCTAGTTTGTTAGCCATTTCATCAAATATGGTTTGATTTTTCTATAATTTCCACTCAGGTACTTTAATTTATTGTGCAATTTATGGTTTCACTCTTGTAAATCTTTAATTTCTTGAGATGAATTTAGAAGGTTCTTTCTTCCTTTACCAATTTGTACTTGACATGCTCGTTTTCTCACTGTTACTCACTCACTTGCACTACTTCCCTTGATCACACTCGCCTTAATTTTTATGTTAGTTAAGAGCGTTATGTACTACCAATCATGCACCATGAAGTTCAATTACAATGCCTTGACTCACTTTACTTGATGACTTACTTCACCTCCTTATTCAATTTTAGGTAGGTACACTTTACAATGGGTCTTGTTGTAATTAGTTTGAAGAAGCAAGTAAAAAAATATATTAGATTCCCTTATTCTATTGTAGGCATATCTAGAGTATAGTCACCACACTAAAAAATCATTTTTATTATGGTTGTTACAATGTGCTCTTTATCACCAAAGAACATAACAAAAATTTATCTTTGCCATAATCATACTATTTTTTTACCTCATAGGTGGTAACCCTTCATCTCTCCAAACACATTTTACAATGACTTTGAGGGAAAAACAATATGGTGCCCTTCTAAATCAAAGTAACCAATTTCTCCAAACAAGTGATTTACACCAAACCGTTATCACTTTTTCCCAAAACCATAAATCCACCTTTTTTGTTGAAAAAAAATACCTTTTTTCTCTTTGTAGATATATATAAAGCAACACATGTGGTGCAACCTATGAGTTGGAGTTGAATAATAGATGGATCAACACTAAAATAGGTGGGTCCTCCTACAGCCACTACTTTGGCCCTCTAGCACCCTATTGTAAAATAATACCCACAGCTTGAATTTCTTAATTTTAGTGCGAGATGGACAAACTCCTACCGATTTAGAAAAATATTGTGGAATTTGTATGTATTAAGCTGCCATACGAAGCGAGAGAAATTGTTGCACTTAAAGTAATTCAGTATCAAATCATGGTAAAATTATTTGGCTCTTAAATATTTTGGATGGGATTGATGACCTCCTGCACCTATTCAAGCTCCATCACAAGCTTTTACATAATTTTATTGCTTCTGACCCCATGAAAAATGAAGATGCTAAATTCACTAATATAAAGGCATTGACATTGATATGCTTTTTTTATTTATTTATTGTGGCTTCCCTTATGTTTGAAGTTGGTGCATTTACTTGTGGGTTGAGTTTTTGTAGTTCAACAAATCTTTGTGTTGGTGGATCACGTTGGAGTGTATCAATCATTGGGCTATATATCATTTAGGAGGTAGATCCACATTACAAAATACATTGGATAAAAACATGTGGGTTGATCCAAATTACTTTAAAATCAATGTCTCTGGATGGAATAATTCAATTGTTATGTTTCTCGAGTATCTTTAATGGATCTTCAGGAAATTGTTGTTTCATATATGTACAACCTCAATCTTAGTACATAAACAGATGTACCTAAGATTTTTAGGCTTTGAGATGATTTGATAATTCACTAGGATTCATGGATTTAAAGTTTTACTATGGATCACATTTTATAGCCAGAAATTTCACAGTGTTGTACTCCCACTCATAGTGACAAATCACTCTTTTCTTAATGAACTAGCTTATGCAACCTGAGAAATATTTTCCTTATGTGCAGAAACAATGTTAGAAGATAATGGTTGTGTATTTACTTTGAAACCTTGTATAGGTTTTTTCAAAGATATGAGCTTCTTGTTATAGTAAATTTGCCAAAGAATTTTCATTTTCCACAGTCTTGCATGGTGATTAATATATGATTAAATGAAATCATGGAATGTAACTAGAAGTTGATTCAGCACTAGGATGTGATATCTCAGAAAAAATCATATGATATGTATCTTTCAAAGGAATGATATTTGAACAAAAATATGTGAAATACAAGCTTTATCTTTATGAAAAAATTGAATTCCAATCACTATTGCAAATCCGTGATTCGATCTTACTGGTGAGGGGCAACAAGAGATTTTATATATCACCTATATCGACAACCTCATGTCAATTGTTAGCTTCTATAATGATCAATATCCACTCATTTTGTACAAAATAGGTGTGATCCTTCATAGAGATGAATATGCTTATGCAGAGAGCTAGAAATTTAATTTCTTGAAATTGTTGCAGTTGTAAAAAATATGGTCATTTGGAATGAACACCAAAAATAACTTTTAGATTTAAATATGGAAAATATTACATTACTGAGAGAACCCCATTTAAGAAAAATATCACATATAGAAATTCATTTTCCAAATATGGACAATTTTACAACAACAAACACCCCCCCTTTTTTCAAATTTTCAAAAATAAACTTCACATTTTAGATCATTCCAATAAAACAATTCCTAGATTTTTGGACAATTTTACAATGGAAAATCCCCCCTTTCCCCTTTTATAACACTATAAATATATTATGATAATTTTTAAACAATTGTAGATATAAATTAATATTCAGAATTGCAAGTAATTTCCTTGAAATTAAACACATTCTTGAAGACTATCATTTGTTTAATGAAGAGATCACACCCTAGCTTTCAAATTTGTGTCTCCATGGATCCATTGCCTATGTCTCATCATGATTATCTCATTACACTAACCTCCTTTACCATGGATCTAAAACATAAATATGACCTTCAATATCTTATAGACCTCACTAAGAACTCTTCAGTGGATCATGATGAAACATCACAAAGATAAGGCTTACAACTCACGGTCTTAGAATTTGTGATTATTTAGTGAATTACATTCTAACATTCCCACCCTCAATCACAAGTTTGAATAATTGTACAAAACATGTAACAATAACTATTGTCATGTTTAAATAAAAATATTTTGCGACAATAGCAACTGAGGATCCCTGTGCGCAAGCCCTAGCTGTTGTTGCAGCACTCAGAGCCGCAGCCCCTACTGCTCCTCAGCGGCCTCCTATTATTGAGGCCTGACTTCACCTTGTAAGGACAGAGATCGCAATACCCTCCTGTAGCAAGCATGCATCCATCTGCAGTTGCCCTCAGCGGCCTTCTGTTGCTAACGTTCGAGCAACATGGATCCATCAGAGAACGAAGATCATCACACAGATCACCACCAGGAATCAGAAGAAACATCCAAAGCTTTTGCCTCCCTCATTTCAGCAATGGGACTGGCAAAGAACAGACCAGCAATCTCAAAGTTTGTTAAAAGAATGGAAGAAATACTAAAGATATCACTCCCTCCGGCTCTCCCACGAAAAGCAGCACTCTCCCTGGCAGAACGAGGCTTAGTAGGGTAGTTCACTGGGTTGTGGCCATCACCCAAGACTATCCAAAAATGGGTAGAAAGAAATTGGTCGGCTTCAATAAATGGGAAAATTTCGATCAGGTTCTGCGGTAGAGGATATTACACCTTTCATTTCGAGACCAAGGAGGATCGAGACTTGATATTCAGGAATGGGCCATATTTTATGGATACAAGGGGGTTGTATCTGAATACTTGGAAAACGACTTTGACCCAGAAATGGATGTCCCAAACATTGCACTTGTCTGGGTTAGATTGTCTCATCTCCCTCTCCACTGCTGGGGAGACGATTCAGTTAAAGCCATAGGAAACGCAATAGGGAAGTACATCGACAGATGTGAGCCAAAGGAAAATATGCATGCATGTGCCCGAATATGTGTTGAAGTGGATCTAAGGAGAGGACTCTCAGAAGCCATCAAAATCAAAGTGGACCAGTGGATGCACATACAACAGCTGGACTATGAATAGATTCCATTCAAATGCAAGGTATGTCATGAATATGTTCATTTCGCAAATAGATGCACTAAAAGAAAAGAAAATGAAATTGAAAAAAAGGAGGATCTGGAAAATAAATCGGAACAGGTCAAACGGAAAAAAATAGTAAACAAACAATCAATGCAGCCACTTTCGTAGCCCTCAGCATCCACTGAAGTTCAACCTCTCTCGCCAAATGCAGACCTGGCCACTACTAATCCATTTGACCCACTGGATCCCTCTGCTCCCTCATCCCCTAGACCCAAATCTAGATCTAGATCTAGATCCAGAACCCCTCACTCCCCCAATCCTTCCCAATCTCCTCACTCCCCTAGAATCTCAAACCCCCACCACTCTCTGCCTCCCTCAATAGACAGAATCGTAACCATAAAACAAGCAAAGGAAGCATTCCCAAACACTAAAAATAAAAAAAAAGTGGGAAGGAAGACAAACAAGGAACTAAGAGACGAAGCAGCAGCAAAAGAAATGGCTCTAGGAACGCAACAACCTATGGATACTTTCCTAGGAAAAAGTACAGGGAACAATGAGAAAAGCTATCAAAAGGGGAAGGGAACCATGCACCACCCAACAGGTAAATAATGATAATAGTCTCCTAGAACTGTAGAGGAATGGGGACATCTATTAAAGAAAATGCAGCAAGAGATATATTAGTAAATGAAAACCCAGATATTTTAATGATCCAGGAGACAAAGGCAGGCAATCAAGACACTAAAAATCTTTAAAAAAAGTTTAGAAACTATGAAGGGGAAGCTATACAGGCAACAGGAGCGTCAGGGGGTATATGCACAATATGGAAAAAAGGTATATGGGAATTAACCCAAAAGAAAACAGATCAGCATTGGATAATAACGGACCTCAGGCAAACCAGCACAAAAGAGAGATACAGGGTCATAAATATATATGCCCCCAACCACTATAAGGATAAAGAACAGTGTTGGGCCACATTGAAGGAAATATTAAAGGAAACACAAGCTGGGAAGGTGATTTTAGGAGGAGATTTAAATCTGGTAAGAAGTATTGAGGAAAAATTTGGAGGAGTTTATCAAACGGATCCCTCCAGGAACTCTCTAGAAGAAATCATGGAGCAGCACAGCCTTCTGGACATTCCCCCAAACAATGGGAAATACACCTGGAACAATAAAAGAGTAGGCAAAAGCAATATTAAAGAAAGGTTGGACAGAATATTAATCCACGAAAGTATAATAGCAGGTTACAGCTCTATCAGATCAAAAATCATTCACACCACGGCATCAGATCATAATCCAGTAGCAATAATATTGGGCAAAATGGAGAACCAAGGCCCCCTCCCCTTCAAATATAGCTCAACCTAGGACAACAACACAAAAATCAGCGAGTTAGTTAAAACAGTATGGGAACCAAGAGTAACAGGTTCACCTCACTACATATGGGAGACAAAAATTAAAAATGTAAGAGTCAAGTTAAAAGAATGGGAAAGATCAAATGAATTAAAAAAGAAAAGAAAAGAAAAAAGAGCTCCAACAGAAAATGGACAGCATGCAAGTAGAGAAAGAGGGCAAAGAAGAAAGCAAGCAGGACTACTTAAAAGAGAAAGAAATCTTTTGGGAGATTTACAGGGAAAACAAGAAAGAAGAAGAAGAGGCCAGACTGAAGTCCAGAAGTTTATGGCTCAAGGCAGGTGACAAGAACACTTCCTTTTTTCATAATACTATGAAAATCAGAAGAGCTAGAAATCATATAGAAAAGATCCAAGTGGAAAACCAAGAAGTTAAAGGAGCGGAAGAAATAAAAAAAGCAGCTCATAAGCACTTCAAAGATCTACTATCAGCCACAGAAGAAACAGCTGAGCATGAAGAAATTTTGTAGCACACAAAAAAGAAAATAAAAAAAGAACAAAATGCAGATTTGTGCAAAGAACCAACAGAGGAAGAGATAGTGGAGGCCATATGGAGCCTGCATCCAGATAAAGCACCAGGTCCAGACGGTTTCACCATAGCCTTCTTTAGAAATCACTGGTATACAATCAGAAAGGACTTCATAAGAATGGTGAAGAATGTTTTCAAAAAAAAAAAGAAAGATGGGAGGCAACACAAAATCCTCCTATCTGGCCCTTATCCCAAAAGAGGCAAATCCCACCACTTTTAATAGGTTCAAGCCTATCTCTCTTTGTAATTCATTTTATAAGATAATAACAAAAATAGTGGCAAATAGGATTAAGAAAGTGCCGCCCCTAATCATATCAAAAAACCAAGGAGGGTTTGTGCCAAACCGACAAATTATTGATAATGTCATAATTGTCGAGGAAGCTGTCCACTCCAGTATCCAAAAGCAAGAAAAGGGTACGATAATCAGCTTAGACATGGAAAATGCCTTTGATAGAGTCAGCCACCCATATCTAATGGCTGTCCTCCAGAAACTTGGCTTCTCTAAAGAAATAACAGGAGTGATTCAGGAATGCATCTCCACCCCATGGATAGCCCCACTCATAAATGGAAGACCCAGTGAATTCTTCCAAAGGACTAGAGGTCTAAGGCAAGGCTACCCTCTCTCCCCTTTTCTCTACATACTAATGGAAAAGACCTTAAGCAGAGCTTTGGAAGCCTAGAGGAAAGAAAAAACTATAACAGGGCTGAGAATAGCAAAAGGAATAAAAACTATAAACCATTCCTTGTTTGCGAATGATACTCTGTGGCTGGGAGAAAAATCAACAATAACAGACAGAAGATTCAAAAAAACTATGGATAAATTTCTTTAGGTGTGAGGTGGGCTATTAAATAACACAAAATGCAGGATCTATGGCTGGAATATTTCGCCTAGAATCATGCAAAGGATATCCCAAATCATGGAAATCCCAACACAAGAAAAATGGAGCCATTTCCTCTACTTGGGACTCCCAATCTCAAAAGAAAGCATGAAAGCAGAAATATGGACAAAACATATTGAAAAAATGCAAACTAAGATAAAGAATTGGGGAATGATGTGGTTAAACATGGCTGGAAGGGTGATACTAATTAAAGCTCTCCTTGCTGCACTACCGATTTATCAATATGCTATAATCATGGCACCAACAAGCGCCCACAAACAGATGGAGTTAATCTTAAGAAGCTTCCTATGGCAAGGTGGGAAGCAAGAAAACAAGAAGTTCAGCTTGGTCAGGTGGGAACAAGTAGTGTTACCATATGAAAAAGGAGGGCTATCCATCTGGCTGCCTGGACTCATGAATGCAGCTCTTGGAATGAAAATAGTGTGGAGACTCATTACAGGTAAAGAGAGCTGGTGGAAAAAAATCCTCATTAACAAATACATGGATGGATCCAAGGAAAAATTGTTGAAGGGAAACATCCCAATCAGACAAAGTACCCAAGTATGGAAGCTAGTCAAAAAAGTAATCCCATTAATGAGCAGCCACATCTCAAAAATTCCAGGTAACAGAAAAACAATCTCGATTTGGGAGGATAGGGTCATGGGAAAAGACCAAATTCAGAATTACCTGGAAGTTGAAGGCATACAAGAATGGCTGAAAGGAAAAGGATTCAACACTCTACATTCAATCTCGTTATGGAATCAAAAGGAATGGCAGGAGTGGAAAATCCCAGCCATACCAGCAAATCTGGAAGGACAATGGACAAAAATCAAACAACATTTAAAAGGGGCAGCCCCAATTCACTATGATGAGGAAGACAACTATCTATGGGATCCAAGAAATGGGCAGTACATAGTTAAATATAGATATAATATCCTCCAAGAGCAGATTGATCATCGGGATTGGGATTTCTAGAAACTAGCTTGGAAATCCGAAAGTTTTCTAAAAATAAAATTTTTCATATGGACGCTTTTAAAAGGGAAGATTTTGACTAGTGAAAAATTTAAAAAAGGGGGCTTCCAAGGGCCATCAAGATGCCCTTTATGCCAGCAAGCAGAAGAAAACATCCAACATTTATTCCAAGAGTGCAAATTCTCAAAAGAGTGTTGGGAGCAGCTTGTACAGCCACTGGAAATTAACATAAACTTCGAAAAACCATTGCTGGAATTCCTCGGAACTCTTGAGAAAGCATACCCTTATGCAACAAAGAAGAAAGCCACAATTCTAAGATTATGGAAATGTATCCCAAAACTCCTATATTGGAAAATCTAGCTGACTCGAAATAAGTGCATCTTCAAAAACCAAAACCCAAGAATTGGGAAAACACTCTCAAAAACTTGGGGACTGACTTCTGAAATTCTCAACGCAAAAGGAACTATACCAACAGACTACAGTATTCTCAAACAAGAGGAAAGGGACTAAATTAGCAAAGCCAATTTAGACAACAATGGTCAATAGGGACAGAGAAAAGAAAACTAAAAAAAATCCTGGAAATTAAGAATGACTGAAGAGGAGTTGGAAAGCTAGAAAAAACTACAGAATAGACACTGTATGAATTTTGAAGGAGCCTCAAAGAATAATCTGGGAAAGGCAAGAGCTAGTGGAATAATTTACGATCCAAATGGAGAAAAAATAGTCACCTATGAATGGGGACTGGGACAAATGTCAAATAATCAGGCGGAAGCATACAGTCTACTGATGGGAACAAGATTGATTAAAAAAAGAGAAATCCAAAATCCTATAATTATTGGAGACTCAGCCATCATAGTTGAGGTAATGGTTCGAAACAAGAAACCAAGAAATGAGTTTATGAGTAGAATCATCAGAAGAATCAGAAGGAATTTAGCAGGCTCCAGAAATGCAACCTTCAAGCATGTCCTAAGGATACATAACCAGCAAGCAGACCACCATGCAAATCAAGCTGTGGAGAAAGAAGAAGGAATAGTCAGAGAGAATCAAGAAGAATATCATCACACTGTGCCATAATCACCATTGAAAAATGATAAGCCCAAAGTTCTGGAATACCAAGGGACAAAGCAAGCAGATAAAAGGAAAAAATCAAAGTATAGAAAGCAAAGCAATTAAAAGAATCTACAGCCAACGAGAAAACCAAAAAATCTTGGACAGTCAAAGGAAAAATCATGATAGTAGGGAGTCACACATGAAGGATGTCAGTGAAGGCACCCCAGATCACAAGTTTCATGAGAGAAAAATCAGATGCACTGGGAAAAAGCGTGGCAGAAAATCTAGGAAGGACGATCACTCACAAGCGACAGCCTCCAACTACAGATCCAGGGAAGGAAGAACGGGCTATAAGAGGAATGGTAAGGTTTCCATTAGCAAGTATGACTGTGTCGAGCGCAGAGAATTTTCTCTTAGTCCCTTCCTGTTTCATAATTCCATAGTTGTTAGCTCTCAGATCTCTATCTTCTCCATCACACAACCCTCTGTCTCACTTCAGCATGCCCAACATCCTTTCATCACAGCTAGTGATATCTATTTCATTTCCACTCCTCCATCTTCGCTGATCATCCCCCGGTCCCATTGTATTCTCGGTCGCACCATTGGCATACAGTCCCTTGCCTCTGGCTCACCTCAGCATGCTCAGCACCCTCCCATCGCAGCAATTGATCTCTATATTATCTTCACTCCTCCATTTCCGCAGACCATCCCCCAGCCTCATTATAATCTCGGCCGCATTGCTGGCCATCAGTCCCTTGCCTATCTCCAAATTGTCACCGTTGTCATTTTTCAAAAGAGTTTCAATAGCAGGCTCACCCCCAAGCTCGTCATCCAGGCCTCTGCTATCTTTCAATCAAGCCAGAACATCGCTCAGCAAGGCAGGTCTGCACAGGCTCAAAGGCTAGCAAGCAGCAGTAGAAGGAAAGCTACAGCAGAAAAAACAAGAATCAGGGAGACAAGCAAAGCAAGAGGAAGGAGCAATAAAATGGAGCTCAATCCCATTGATAAGGTAGCAAGGAATGACTCTTGCCCAGCATGCAAGGGAAATAAGATCATGATACATTACTTACAACAGTCATTAAAGGATCTCCGAAGTGAAATGCGGATGGAATACAGTTTCCAGAAGCGCAATATGGCAGTTCATAAAGAAGAAATCATGGCTCTGAAATCTAAGTGCAAGCACTTAGAGGAAGCAGTGGACTACTATAAAAGCAAAGCCACTAGCAGTGAAGGGGAGAACTTAGTTAACAACAACAACAAGCAGCAAGCAGCCCAGGACTACTCAGTTTATAAACCATAAAGCTCAGTGAATATATGTTATGCAAATTTGTTTTCTTAGTTGGTCAATATGTCAAGCAGTATTCTAGAATAGCTAAAAAAACTTCTGAAGTTTTGACACTAAGCACAGGAGAAAGGTCTGCGTGCCTATCTTACTGCTCAGTCTATCATATCAGAATAGCGGAATGTAATAGGAGCTTGCTCCAAGACTTTTTTTTGGTAATATAACATCTATCCGAACTTGTTAAAAAAAAAAACTGTTGTCATGTTTAATATAAAACTATTGAACTGAGATTCGATGAAGATTTTCCTAAAAACCCTCCAAGAGTGAGATAAGACAAGCGAGATGGTGGGAAAGGCCTCAAGCCCATGTATTATATTTATTTAACCATGTGAATTTATAATACATTAGTATGAAATTCTAAATCTCACTGAGAACTCATCAATGGATCATGATGAAACCTCACGAAGATAAGGATTACAACTCATGGTATCATACTTCATGATTGTCTAGGGACTCAGTCTAACGTCCATGTTCTCCCATAATGTATTCCAAAATGCATTGAGAAATTTTTTGTCCCTATTTGAAACGATGCTCCTTGGTATCCCAAAGTGCACCCAAACCTATTCAAAGAACACATTTGTTTCTTCTTTCCCTTTGACCATCCTTTTATAGGGCATGAGAGCACACATCTTTCTAAACTTGTCAGCTGCCACAAATAGGTAATCATGTCCCTTCCTAGTAGCTGGTAAGCCTCCTAGAAAATCCATGGAAATGATTTCTCAAGGAAAGTGGGTACAAGTAAAGGATGGTATAGACCTTCCTTCCTATTACTAGGCTTATTAGCCAACAGACAATACATCCTCTAATAAAATTTTCTACATCTTAATACATTCTCAGCTAGTACACATACCTCTATAAATTGGAAATTGTCTTCCCAAAATTGAAATTCCCTACAAGCTTAGAGGTGTGGATGTCTCTAATCAGCTGTAGTCACTCACCTTTAGGAACAACAAAGCCTTTCCAACCTGTAGAGTAACCCATTATGGAGATGATAGTCAATTCTGATATCACGCTTGAATTGGACCTATAGCTGCAAAAAAAACTCATTGAAGTCCTCATCTTCTATATATTCCTATATGTATGCAACATGGTTGAAAATATCCGTGTGCATCAGAGTTCCCAAAGGTATAATTTTTTATGTGGATGGTCTTGAAATATTTTTTTCTAACCTATTTGTGTTTCCCTTGTCGTACTTAATCACTAGATGAAATTATTGTAAGAACCCCATGCATTTGTAATGTTTGGTTTGTTATAGCTTACTTCTATACTTGTAGGTACTATAATGATCAATGATTTGTGTGAATGAAGGTTTCCTTTCCCATTAGATAACGTTTCTACTTTTTGGTAGAGCCTTATAGAGATTATATATCCTTGTCATAGGTAGGTTATTTGAGAAATTCCCCATGAAATACTGCATACTGGTAACATACATGACTTCCTTCTTGCATCAAGACCACTCCCATGGAATATCCACTCACATTCATCTCCACTTCAAAAAGGGATGTTGCATATTTTGTAACATGAGAATTGGTGGTTAGATGATTTTACTTATCAAGTCATCAAAATAAGTATTGCTAACACTTCCCCCACTAGAAGCTCTTGCTACTCATTTTTATAGCATGGGATAGTACACTACTATTGAAAATGAATATATGAACTAGTTTATCTTGAGTATACAAATGAAGAGATGAAAATTTTCCACCTAAAAATACAGAAAAAATATTTACAAGGATTGATTAATACCTAAAGGACTTAGTGAAATTGTAATGGGATAATTTAACATTAATAACGTCAACCAAATTTTCACTGAAGTGAAACCCATTGAAGGATTTTTTGGTTGATGACAATATGTTAGGAACCTTAAGATAGTTTCATCTACAATTTGGTCATCATCATACCATAACAAACAACAAACCATTGATATAAATGTCCTTAACATTTCAGGGATGATACTAGAGGGATAAGGGGAAGCACTTTCTAGTAATTGAGAGTCCATAGGCAAAAAGAACTCTAGAACAAGGTGTTTTTCTTAAAAAATTAAATCATTGTAGGATTGAATAAAAAACCTTCATTGAGAGGTTGAGTTTCATTTGGTAAAATTATTTTAAGAATTTCTAGAATGGATGCAAGATTAATACAAAATAGAACAACTCCATTTGCTGACATAATGGCTTGTTTACTAGGAAGATAGTTTTGAGCATACCAAGAAATGAATTTTGGATAAGGATGTGTTTGAGGAATGTGTAAATGTGTGAAATAAGACTCCTAGGTTAAATAAATTTCCTGCTAATTCTTGAAGTGTTGAAAATTCCACTCTCTAATCACATAAAGATAAAATTAATAACAGGTTTCCTATGAATCCACCTTCATGTTTATTAATGGAAAATCCTCAAAATTCAAAGAATGAGAAGAATATATGGTTTTTGGTTTTTTAACTTTCATCTTCATATTGACTATATAAAGAAAGAGGTAAGCTTGAAAAATTACCTAATTACCAAATGTAGTTGTATGAGTGAATGCTACAATGTCGATGATTTCTTCAGCAAATAAAATCTTAGTTCGTAGAAGGTAAAAGAGATAATAATAATAAAAAACCCTTTCTTTGAGTTGGCTTAGGTTGGGCTGACCTAGGTTCGGACTTTAATCCACACCAACAAAACCCTCAATCACTGGCCCTCTCGGCAATGACCTACAAGTAGGTCACAGTCTTACCCAAAGTGACTATGGGAGGTTGCAGAAGGAGGTTTCTGCAACCTAAGGGATCCTGCAATTTGGAAACTATGTATTCTCTTTATACTCTAATACTTATGAACTACTTCACATACATCAATTAATTTTCACTTATATATTACTTCACAGAAATACATTCATGATTTAAACATAACATAAACATCCATAAACTTCATAGTTCTCAAATAAAGTGCAGATAATAATCAAATCAACACATGAGACACATATTTTACCGTGGTTCATCCTAATGTGGGGCTATGTCCACAAGAATTGTTGCTTATAATATAGAATTTGTACAACAAATAGTTCTTCCCTGTGCACATAGCTGCAGGGTGTTTGCGCACTAAGTTGCAGATGGTCTGCGCACTAAGCTTCAGACCTAGGCCTTCACGCACTCAATTTAGGAGCATTTCTCCTTTCTCCAAACTACATATTAACAAAATACAACCATAAACATAGGTTTCGATCAATACTTGTCCTCCTTCTTTATTATTCATCCCTATATACTATTACAAGATGGATTTCATCACTACATTACCATGGACCCGATACCATGGTGTTATAGACATTTTTGTGCCTTACAGCATTGAGCATGAAATGTCCATAAACTAAGGGATCCAAAGTCCCTAAACATGTTGTTCCTACCCCTAGAGGAACAAGGCAAACTAACCATAGCAATTCACAAAAGTTCTCCACCTGAAAACACTCAAAAACAAGCCAATTCTGGATCATGTCAACTGCTCCATTGAGCATCTGCGCTGAATGTCAACTGCTACACTGGCTACCTGCGTTGAATGTTAACTCCAACACTAGCTACCTGCGTTGAGCGAGTTTGGACATGTGGCAAAGTCATTCCTCAAGGTGTCAATGCCAAGGAAGCTTCCAAAATGACACTTGCATCAATCAATTCGACTAGTGATGAGTAAGAGGTTCCAAATCTCCAAGTGGAAGCAAGAACCTCCAAGTGGACTCAAGAACTGAGAGAGGGAGAGGACACTAGTCAGATCTCAAGCTGACTCATCCTCTCTCCAAACATCTATATATGGATCTCTCCTCCATGGGATCTAGAGGCTGGAATTTGGTAATTGCAAAGAATTGTTGTTGGTTTGTGGCTGGAAACATTGGGTGTGTAATGCTTTGAAGGGAGCTGAAGAAGGAATTCCATTCTGCTGGGAAGGAGATGCTGGATTGGAGCCCCATGGGTTGTATCTCTTCCTAAACCCTGTTACTTATTAATAAAGCTATCTTGATTCTTTCCTATATGCTGGTGTATTTTGTATGATTGCATTAGTGTATTTGATTTACTTCTAATCCTGAATCATTTATGAATATGTATATTTGCCTTTGTATTGTGTTCTTCTCTTGTCGCAAGTAGCTGTTCTCTTGTCACAGGTAGTTGTTCTCTTGTGATCCCGTGGGATTCAAGTAGCTGTTCTCTTGATCAAGCGAGGAGGCAAGTAGCTGTGGACACACAAAGAGAAGAGGATCTAGTTCGAGGGACAACCGGAAGACAATCGTAAGTCTGTCGATCTCTCCTCTTTCACATTTCATAAAGGAAGAAATCGTAATATCTGTATTAGTTTGTTGCTAAGGCGCTGTCACACCTTAGGTGGATAGGATCGTCCTGCATAGGCATTTTTCCCCACAACAAAATTGGCGACTCCACTGGGGAAGAACTTGTTTATTCATTTCATTTGTGTTTCCATCATTTTTTTACTTCATAGACTTGATAGCAACTATTGAACTGCATCTTTGTCGGATGCAAAGTAAAAGTTGCTGCTTTGATCCAGTTCGTTGGACTTGTCTATGATCTAAACTAGATCCACAAATGATTTTATGATCCTTGTGATAGTCTTTAGTACCCTATCAAAGTATCCCTCTGTTTATACCTTGCTTTTGTTTCTGATTTGGCCTGAAACAGTTGATTTTTGAGCATTTTATGACCCAGAACCCAAGGGAAACGAGAGTTTCTCCTTCAGCACAGGCACTGTGAAGGCAGTCTGCATTTCAACGCAGGTCCCGAAGGGGCTACCTGCGCTGAATGTCAAACTAACAGTGTTAGACCTGCGCTGAACCAGTGTGGCCTTGTGCAGCTGGGGTTCTTTGTTGTCTTTTTCCCTGTTTTGATCTCTGTTTTTTGCAGCCTTTAACCAACATAGGTACCAGTCTGATAAACCTTTTTCTTTGCTTGAATTCCGCCTCATTTTTGTACAAAAAGATTGTGAATGTTTTTATGTGTTTGTGGCGTCATTTACAATCTTCCTTTGCATGAGTAAAGTAGTCATTCTGTAGCCTTTGATTCAGATCTGATTGATAGTGATCTTAGAAGAGAGTTCATTGGCTGTTTTTCAGATTGATTATAGTTTTACTTTTGCTTATTGGTTTGAATTTGTCTCTTTCAAAGTGTCAAAACAAGTCTTTATTTCGAAAATCGCAAAGTGATTGTAATCTCTTCTACCCTTGTTGATTTCGAAGAAAGTGAACTTGTTTGTATTGATCATCTTAAAAGCAAATTCAAAATTGTGCAAAAAGCTTTCTTTGTAGGCATTTATACTAAGAAAGTGGAAAACAAACACTTGCATTGTGCATTTTGCATTTGATAGTTTGCATGTTGGATTTAGGGAAAGTGCATTAGAGTGTGCTGATTGCTCTTTGAGAAAAGATAGTGTTATTCTTTTCCCTTAGTAGCTAGGATTTTCAAAGTTGAAAGATAATAAAGCTTGCTTATCATCTTAGACTGCATTTAGGAATTTGTATCATACATCTCGTGGTGAACCTTGAAAGGCAAACTTTAAAAAGATCAACCTAAAATAAACTGAATGAACCTAACAACGCTTTGTAACATAACGCACAACATAGAGGTCTAGGCTAGAGACGTGTTCCGGCGTCGTTAAGCCTAGTGACTGTCGATCTCGAAGAAGGTGGGTGATTCCTCCTGAGAGACGGTAGCGCTAGTACGGATACTGCTCCCACGTACCGTCGCGTATATATTGGGAGACCCCTATAGGCATATATCTTTTATCCTTAGAAAGCCGTGTCGGCCACCCTACTGATCGCAATGCAGTGAACACAGCATTCACGAAGATCGACCACCCGTACCGTAAAAAGTATTCTGTGGTTTTACGAAAAGTTTGGCACACCCTCTGCCTAGATCTCCAGAGCAGTTTCTTTTGGCCTTTTTCAGACTCTATAACAGAAAAAGTCCATCCGAGCATTTGTCACTTCGGGCTCGTTAAAACATCGAAGGAGACTAGAGTCATATTTAGCTTTTTCTCGACTCTTTAAAACTGAAAAAGCAAGTTGTGTCTAAAGCGTCGTTAACAATTTATTTTAAACGGAACAATCACCCTTTAATCCTGCGTTTATCTTTAGGTTGAAAAGATGGAGCACACCAACCAAGGAGTTCCCTTGGGTGGAAATCCTAGTCCCTTCTCCTCTTGGGGAGATGTTGGTGCGCCCCACATGGCCACATTGTCGCTTCCAGGACTGACAATTGGCCTACCAGTTTGGCTCTTTTCAACCAATGTCGTTCAGAATACCACCATTCCTGAACAGTCGAGTCAACAGTTAGATCAGACAAGAGTTGCCTCCCAGCCTTCAACTTCATCTTCCTCCCCTCCTTCCTCTTCGCTTGAAGGGACTGGTCGAATTAAAAACCAGGCTCCTAAGGAGAAGAAGGAGAAGAAGAAGAAAGAAAAGAAGAAGGAGCCTAAGGTGAATGGGGGCAAACAAATGTCATCTAACAAAAATCCACACACGGCACTCGTAAGGCCTAAATCGCCATGCGTCATATGCAAGGGAGACCACTTCCATAGAGATTGTCCCTGTATCCCACGGATACTAAGAGACTGGTCCCCCCGTTTGCACAATTCGTGAGCATCGACCTCTGATAGTCATGTCGACTGCTCACCGTCAACTAGTGGGAGTGAAGCTCCAGGACAGAGCAGGAGAGCTAAATTTCCCTGCAGACTGTGTCAAGGCGATCACGCCATCCACCGTTGTCCCTTCTTAGACGAGGCAAAAAGAGTTCTGGAAGATCGCCCGATTTTATGAGCGCATCTCCCTCCTGGATATCAAAGACTCCTGCCAAGTCCCTCACTAATTGAGAATCCGGCCGAGCCGCTTAAGTGGTCAGCCGAAGCACCTGTCATTGAAGAAGAACCGACTAGATCCATGCCTGATGAAAGTCAAAAGGTCGATATGGCAGTTGACCCGGTTTTGCCTTCAGAAGCTCCATCTTCGAATGACACCATCACAGAGGAGAATAAAGACGACACCGTCCAGATTCTCTTCATCAGCACTGACTCTGATGATCAAGGGGGCAATGCCACCATTCCTTTATCGCAGGAAGGAAGTTCATCGGAGCGATATCCGGCCGTATATTCGGTCCCACCACCAAGCAACCTGGTTGTGTCCTTTGATTGGAACCAATTAGGCAAACCCCGGTTGCCAGCCAGTGTACCATTCAGAATTATTTGTCAAATATACAGAATGGTAATGGGTTGCACTATCATTGATGAGGGGGAATCTGTGAGTATCCTTTCCTCTATTTCTTGGAAAGCGCTTGGTTTGCCAGCGCTTTTACCTGAGATGAGAAGTCTACCAGGCTTTGATAAAGGAACCAGTCGACCTTTAGGGATCCTCCCCAATGTGCCTATAACATTGAAAGGGAAGATCGTTCAAATGAACGTGATGGTCGTTCAAGGACCCTTGGATTATAACCTATTCCTTGGACGAGACTATATATATTGCATGGGAGTTGTAGTCTCCTCACTCTTTAGAGTAATGTGTTTTCCGCATGAAGGAAGAATGGTCAAGCTCGTGGACCAACTTTCGTTTCCCAGATCACACATCGCAAATAGTCATGTACCATCCCTAAATGGTCTATTCATGCAAGAAGTGTCTCAACCCACGGTCCGTCCTCCTGATGAGCGCGAGTAATCTGGGAGGATATGACTGGAACCCAGGGGGCATGCGTCCTGGTCTGCTTCGGCAAGAAAACTTTGGGTATAGGGTAGGTTTCCGCGGGAGAATATGACTAGTCCGTACCCCGTCCGTGGTTGGAAGAGGGGTTGTTCTAGAATAGGATTCTTTTGTCAAAGTTACGTGTTTGACACCAGTCATTCACCCTTGTCTATTTCGGTAGACATTGCCGAGGAAGTGTTTTGTTTGAAAGATTAACGAGACAATCTTTGGGTAACCTGAAAGAGGTAAGCCTCTCTCGATTAAAACAAATGTTTTGGCGGAGGGTAAGTAGAGGTAACCTTGAAACTCTGTTTTATACCTGGGGGCATGCAAACCTTTTGGAGTGCAAGCAAGGGGCGACTATTTATTTTTTTAAATTTTTAGGTCCTCCCTTTAAACCTGTAGGTCTAACCCTTTAAACTCGTAGGATTAGCCGTTTCCGAACTTGCATAAAGAAAGGATGGGGAGCAAAGCTTAGTGAGATGAAGCTCCATAAAAAATAGAATCTTGATGAGACACTCTTATCAAATCACTGGGTAATCGAGCAGTTTTAACGCGGTCTTCATGCTCGTTAAAAAATAAATATAAGCAGTGAGCAGAGTTTCCTCCAGTGTTTAAGCTCATTTTTAACTAAAAAATGAACCTATCCCGGTAAATAACCACTGTGAATGTAATTTTATCAGCCGTTAAAGCCTTGGTCGTGTTTGCACCTGCCACCTCCACTTTTCATTTGGCCGATCGTTCACCTCCATATGATTGTTTACCCATTTTGAGGAACAGCTGCGAAGAGTGATTTCACCTAGCCATCCTTGTGACACTGCCGTGATTGGAAAATTCCAACCTGTACCTGGAATCAGTTGCTATCCCTGTTTATCACTCGTTCCTCAAAAGACGAGTCTTCTTTAAGATCTTTTCAACTAACTCGTAAAATATGAAAAGATTGCCGAGTTTTGGCCTTCCAGCTCGTTAAAGGACAGGAAGAGCTATCCCTCCTCTAGATTTTAATCTTTTTGGACCTGAGGGATTATTGCACAAAAAGATCGAGCACTTGTTTTGTTCGGCTTGTTAAAGATATCGAAAACTCATCCCTTTTGTATTGTTTTATACTTTTTCGGACTTAAGGGATTAAATGACGAAAAAGGAATTTTGGAGTTAACTTTATGTACCTTTTCAAACTCTCTAAAAATGAAAAGGGCCGAGTTATCCTTGTCGTTAGACTCGTTAAAATTATTAAATAGCAACAAACTTGTCTTTAGACGAGAACGAGTTTCACTATTGCTAGACTCGTTAAAACATAGCGATGGGCTTGCCCGAAGGGCAGGTTATAGAAAAATCATATGTTATCCTCCTCAAGCTTGACAAAAATAAAGAGGTACTGGTCAGCAATGACTGGGGAAAAATTGGGAAAAATCAAGAAAACTTTGATGGTAGCAGGTCGCTCTTGAACATGACACTTTTCCTCCGTACCACATTCGGGTTGGGTTGTTTCATTCACCAGTCACATCACCATCGTCTCGCCATACCATCCATATTTGAGGTAATGCTACCAATCCATCGCATCAGTGTCACCATATGTTCAAGAGAAGTCGTTCAGAAAGAGTCAAACAGGTCCCATCCACTGCCATACATTATCCTTCATCCATTCATGACCGCCACCCTGAATCATATGTCACAGATCGTTTTCACATCCAGTAAAGTCATTAGCTCCGTTCCATGTCACTGATGTGGGATTCATTAAGGCCCTCCTTTAACGGATCGCTTCTTGTCGACATCAGCTCATTATCCAAGAAGTTGATCTAGGAACAACCCCTTCAGTACTTTGAAGCTTGCATGCCTCAATGGCAAGTTTCTCACTTCCGGCGACAGGTATACATCAATGACCTTCGACCAGAAGATTTTGCGTGGTGTTCGACGCCAAGTCCTTTATTCACACCACGTGAATTGTACTGCAGTACCTTGAGGGTCATTATCATTATCGGTGATTCCTCTCGCGCTTGTTAACGGTTTACATCATTGACCGGTAATCAAGCGATGTCTTTCCATGTTCGACTTCAGCGCAATTCTCACATGGATCGACTTGTACTTAGAGTGAAGATCGAACGAGTTTGAAGACCCCGGATCTAGTTTCATCCATCCGGGCTGCGATATATATATTCAGGAAAGATAAAGACATTTGACATGTACATCATTGCAGCAGATGATCATCCTACTCAAAGGATGATAATTTCACCAAAATTATCAGTCTACCATCAGATGATCATCTGTTCTATGTACAAAAATGAATTTATAAAGATGAGCATGGGAATGCCCGCCTCAGCTACATCATGAAAGCAGTATGAATCATAATGTATTGTATTGTATTTTATTACAGGTCTCCTCCCAGCAGATGGATGAACTTCGGACCCTCCTGGATAAAGCATTTCACCCGATAAACGACCTCATACTTTAGGGGGCAACTGTTATAGACATTTTTGTGCCTTACAGCATTGAGCATGAAATTTCCATAAACTAAGGGATCCAAAGTCCCTAAACATGTTGTTCCTACCCCTAGAGGAACAAGGCAAACTAACCACAGCAATTCACAGAAGTTCTCCACCTGAAAACACTCAAAAACAAGCCAATTCTAGATCATGTCAACTGCTCCACTGAGCATCTGCACTGAATGTCAACTGCTACACTGGCTACCTGCGTTGAATGTCAACTCCAAAACTAGCTACCTGCGCTGAGCGAGTTTGGACATGTGGCAGAGTCATTCCTCAAGGTGTCAATGCCCAGGAAGCTTCCAAAATGACACTTGCATCAAGGAATTCGACTAGTGATGAGTAAGAGGTTCCAAATCTCCAAGTGGAAGCAAGAACCTCCAAGTGGACTCAAGAACTGAGAGAGGGAGAGGACACTAGTCAGATCTCAAGCTAACTCATCCTCTCTCCAAACATCTATATATGGATCTCTCCTCGATGGGATCTAGAGGCTAGAATTTGGTAATTGCAAAGAATTGTTGTTGGTTTGTGGCTGGAAACATTGGGTGTGTAATGCTTTGAAGGGAGCTGAAGAAGGAATTCCATTCTGCTGGGAAGGAGATGCTGGATTGGAGCCCCATGGGTTGTATCTCTTCCTGAACCCTGTTACTTATTAATAAAGCTATCTTGATTCTTTCCTATATGCTGGTGTATTTTGTATGATTGCATTAGTGTATTTGATTTACTTCTAATCCTGAATCATTTATGAATATGTATATTTGCCTTTGTATTGTGTTCTTCTCTTGTCGCAAGTAGTTGTTCTCTTGTCACAGGTAGCTGTTCTCTTGTGATCCCGTGGGATTCAAGTAGTTGTTCTCTTGATCAAGCGAGGAGGCAAGTAGCTGTGGACACACAAAGAGAAGAGGATCTAGTTCGAGGGACAACCGGAAGACAATGGTAAGTCTGCCGATCTCTCCTCTTTCACATTTCATAAAGGAAGAAATCATAATAGCTGTATTCGTTTGTTGCTAAGGCACTGTCACACCTTAGGTGGATAGGGTCGTCCTGCATAGGCATTTTTCCCCACAACACATGGTTTCCAAAATACAAGTGACTATGTTCCAAAAACATCAACTTTTACAACATTTTATGATTTTTACAAAAAGGGAGGGGCTTCGCCACGAAGCCCTTATGCTATGTAGTCCTTGTGTGCTTTGCTACTTTGTAGCATGATCCACTTCGCACTTTTTACTATGTGCTTTATCCCCAAAATTCGTCTTCCTTGAACAAAATTTGGCCAAGTTGGGTTGCACCCAACAAGCCTCCAACACTCACCTATGACTCATCCCAAGTCACTTAGTTGATGTGCCTCTGATTATTTCTGAAATGTTGTTATAGGCCTAGTTGAACTGTTGGTGTAATTATGTCATTTTTTTATCCTCACTACGTTCTTACTCCAACAATGCTTATGTTACGTGATCTACAACTGTCTGTAGCAATGTTTCCTCCTTTTGTCGAAGCTTCTGGAGCTTCTCATCTACTCTCTAGGAGAGTTGAATGGCATCGTCCTGTTAACGTTGAGTTATTTCTATCAATGTCTACTCTTCCCTCTTTAGCTCTTCGTTCCTCTATTGAAACACATTCGCTTCATTGATCTTTGCGAGGTTTTGGGATATAGGTAATGTATTCATAGCTGCTTGACTTTCCTCTAACTGTTGTTGCTTTTGTTGCATCGCCTTTTTCAGTTTTTGAACATTTGGATCTTCCTGCAATGAAGCCCAAATCTGCATCCTCTCGTCCACTATTTTGTTTTCGTCCGCCAATGCTGTAGAGATGCTAACCATGAATAAATTTAGTTTAGCATCCCTCTGGGCTCTTACAACCTACGGTGTAGCTGGTTGCAGCTTCAATTGCAACTGACTGATTTTTACATCATACTCAAATTGTACTATGGAAACCTTTTCTTTCTGCTTCTTGATTGCAAGGCCAAGATTTGCCACCTTTTCTTCTGCCAATTCCTGTTCGCAGAACTCCATACCCATAATTCCCTTACATGTTGTTTCTACTGCATCTTTCAGTTGTTGTTATTCTTTTTCTATCTAATATTTCTCTTGTATTGTATGGTTAAGCTTCTATGACAGCGTGGCCTGCTCCTTTTTCACTTGTATGTTGACCTGCGACGTGTGTTGTTCACTTAGCTTTAACTCCTCTATAATTTCTTCATGCAACTTATGTTACCTTGGTAGTGGCACTGATGTGATGTTCATGTTTATATGTGTCCATTCCTTGTCCTGCTGGTGAATTTTGTTGATTCAAACTGTAGAGCCCCTGTAGGTATCTGAGTCAGCCTCGCTGCAAGGGTAGGCACGATCAACCTTCCTTATGTAATCCTTTCCTATATTTGTGTAGGCTGTCTAATTGACAATACCAAAATCTTCAACTCTGTAATCTTTTCTTGTACACCTGTGATAAGCTCGTCGTAGTGATCTTCCAACCTATTCCAGGATTCCACTGTGATCTCCTGAACCTTGTCTCCAATTTGGTCAAAGTCTCCCTCAATGAGAACCATTGGTGTGACCTCCCTTGACTTATCTGCCTTATGCTTCTTTGTGACCTTGATGGAAGCTTCATTGCGGATCTTCCTTTTCTCTATGATAGATATCTCTGTTTATGTCTTCTCTACTTCCATAGTTGTATCTTTTCCTACTTTAGGCTCCTCCTCATGATGTTCTTTGTCATGGTGTTCTTCTTCTTGATGCTCTTCTTCATGATGTTCTTCTTCATGATGTTCTCTTCCTCTTCCTTTCTTCTTTTTCTTCCTCTGATTCCTGCTCTTTATCCTTTCTACTGGCTACTCCATGGTGCGAAGTGTCTAGTTCTTCTTCTATGGTGCTATCCCTTTCTTCCTCCAATAGAGTCATCCACTATGTGGACCATTTATGTACTAATGCTACTAGATCCTCCTTTTTGACCATGTATGGAAATGCATTCCATTTCTTCTTCATGTATCTGCACACCTGAATTTGTACTTTATGGAAATTTGCCTTGAAACTCCCCACGGGGTTGTACTGTTTGTATCAAATTGGCACAAGGCATGGATATTGGTTTATGAGCATGTGCAGATCCAGCTGGTATAATATGAAGAATATTATCTTTTCTCGGGCTCACGATGGTTGAGTAGTATGCCACAACAAAGCATACCTTACAGCCTTAATAACATCTGTAGGCACCAAAGGGCACTGTGTATCCTCAGGCTCCCTCCATGCTAGCAATGCGATAATTAAAATCAACCAAGCATAGTGAAAAGGGGTACCTTTTTCCTATACCTCACAGAAGTCATCCAAGAATTATTTTCATAAGTATGTAGCTCAGTTATACTTGACTCCATTTGCACAATGCATGGCTAAAGCCCCCACCGGTGTAGGGACTTCATTTGTGTGACATTTCCTTATAATATTGCTACCTAGAATATGTGATGTGGAGTGGACTATGTGGTCGTTGATAGATTTTATGTCATAGCCCCTATTACCTTTAACCAACCCATACTTCTGCTTCATGGTTTTTTCCAAGGCACGGTCCTAGTCCTTCTCGATGAACTCCTCCGCGGGGTTCCGCCTTTGGCATGGTAGCTTTGTGATTCTCCAGATCATCATTTCGTCTATGGGGATTTTTTTCTCCATCCATAGGTGTTTGTCATGAATTAACACCAATAATTAGCACACACATGTTGTGTTTTCTAAACTCTTGCCAAAGTGTGGCACATTCAATATGTTGAGCAGCCCTAACTGCACCAACCCGTTTTCCCACCATTGTGGTTCCAACCTCGTCACCCCAATGTCTGGGTAGTGAACCTGCTACAAGTACCAGTCCGACACAAATTGTGGGTACTTCAATCACTCATTATAATCATCTTTTGTAAACTTTAGTTGTGGAATCTTTCCTAAAAGCTCTCCTTCAAACAACACATCCTCCAGCAATAGAGTTGTGAACTTCCCATACTTCGCGTCTTTGGCATCTTTTGATGGTTTATCATTTAGCTTCCTTAGAGGAATATATGAGAGAAAAGGTGAGATGAACGTTGCACCACCTTCCTCTGCCTGAATTTCCTCCACTTCTTCTTCAATGTCAACCTGTTGAGGTTTCTTCTGTGGCTTCACAGGTTTCATAGGCTTCTTGTCCTATTTTTTCTTGGTTCTTACTTCCTTGGGTTTCTTTTGCCTTGGTGATGTCTGCAACTTTTGTGGCGGCGGTGTTGCTATTGAGGGTGCTACTGCTATGGGTGGTGTGACTGGTGATGTTGTATGTGCATCCGTTGTTGCTGCAATGGCTACTTCCATAACTCCTTCTAAACCTTTCTAATTAAATATTCGCACAAATTCTTTAGTCGATAGGATATTCATGCAAGAAATATTTGCAACCGTTTCACACTATCTCAAACTCTCGATTCTTCAAAGTTATTAATCTACATGGAAGTTAGCTATTTATAACAATTCTAGCCTTCGAACCTCATCATTAGATTTGATTTTATCCTGATTATGTTCAGATTTTGTCATTAAATGTGTATCTATCCATAAATTCTGCCAATTTATCATCTTATGTGTGACTTTACACGTGTCTTTTCCCTTTTAACAGTCATATTTAAACTTTTATGGCAGGCTTCGACATGTTCCCTATTGTAGCATACATCAGTCTTACGTCGTGGCTTCCTATGAACTTTGACATATTCTTGATTTTAGTGAAGTAATTTTTTCGTCAAAGCTCTCTCTACAACATATTTTATATTCCAATGTCCACTGTCAATTGCATGTGACACTAATACTTTCCTCCTTTCTTCTTTAGGGAGAAGCTGTAGGGGAAGGGTTGTCCCTGTACAACTTCAATCTACTGCCATTTACTTTTCCCTAAGTTAATTATCCATTTAACTTCACTAACTGCACTACACCTCCATCAGTAATATACTTAATAACATATGGGCCTAACCAATGTGTTTTTAATTTCCCTCGGAATTTCACAAACTTATTATCGTAGAGGAGAACAAGGTCTCGTATCTGGAACTTCTTTTGCTTAATGTTCCTATCATGCCAAGACTTTTCTCTTGCTTTCTACACTTGTTGATGAAATCTTGCTATAAACCTGTCTTCTTCGAGAGCAAGTAACAGTGACATCCTTTATTCCATTAAGTCAAGGTCTTCCATATTTGTAAAAGCTACAATTCTTAGGCTAGGCATAATGTATTCCATGGGCATCACAACTTCTTGCCCATAAACCAATCTAAAGGGTGTCTGACTTGTCAATTTTTTTCATGTAGTCCTATAAGCCCATAATACTACTGGAATTCTAAGACCTCAGTCATCCCTATTCACATTACATACCTTAGTTAGTGAATTCTCCAAAATTTTATTGAATTCCTCCATAGTTCCATTTTCTTGAGGATGATAAGAATTTGTCTTTTGGTGGTAAACTTGAAATTCCTTAGTTAATGCTTCAATGGTCTTATTCAAGAAATGTGACCCTTGATCACTCATCAATATCTTTGGGAACCCAAATCTGGACATTATGTATTCAAAGATGAACTTTGCAGTTGTTTATGTCCTGCAATCCTTCACTAGTTGTACTTTGTCCCACCTTGTTAAATAATCAGTTGTAGTGATTATATGCCTCGCAGCAGTCGTTTTACCTGGTGGATTGATAGGTCTGACAAAATCAATAGCCCATTTGTCAAAATCCTTCAAAGTTACTTGTGGCACTAGTGGCATCTCATCTCTCCTTGAAGGTTTTCTTGTTCTTTGGCAGATATCACGAGCTCGACAATGCTCAGTTGCATCTTTGTGTAGTGTAGTCCACCATAGTGCTTCTCTTAAAAAAATTGCACAGTATCTTTCTTTGCATAATGTCCATCAGTTGCGCCATTATGTGCTTCTATTAAAATTATCTATCTTTCGTGCTCAGGAACATACCTGCGCATTATTTCATCTGGTCCCATTTTATACAAATGTTTTTGTTTCACTGGAAAATATGATGCCTTAACCACCGATTTTTTCTTCTATCTCATAGTGTATTCTAAACAATCCATCCCGATGGTTAAGAACTGAATAATATCAGCGAAGTGATCATCTGTTATCCTGATTGTAAACAATTGTGCATCGAGAATATTATCCTCTATATTTGTTGGTTCTTCTCCTATCTCTAACCTTGAAAAATGATCAGGTCTATCATTTAGTCTTCTTGGCTTAAAAGCAATGTCAAAATCATACTCCCAAAATAATAATATCCATCTGTAGATTTTTCCTCCTAAAATAGACTTATTGACCACGTACTTTAGTGTCGAGTTTAGAGATGTCTTTTTTGTAGCTCTATAATTCTTTTCTGCTTTAGATAGTTTCCTACTTGCAAAATATATAGGCTAATCAATTTCTCCTGCACCAGGTTGTGCCAAGACCACTCCTAAAGCTATGCATGAAGCATCCACATGAACATGAAATTCCTTATTCCAATCTGGAAATACTAATATAGGAGCAGTTAACATCTTTTCTTTTAGTGTGTCAAGTTTCTTTTGACATTATTCATTTGATAGGAATGTAACATCTCTCATCAACAGCTTTCCATAGGCGTAGTAATTTGTGTATATCATTTGATAAATTTTCTGTAATATCGTGTATGTCACAAAGTGGTGCTAAGCTATCTCACTATATTTGGTGGAGGTAAATTCACATTAATAGCAATCTTTGCAGGATCCACCATCAATCCTTGCTTGCAAACAATATGTCCTAGCAATATACCAAAAGGTGCATAGAATATGCACTTCTTAATATTCATAGAAATATAATACTGTTTGCATGTGTCAAGCATCAGTCTTAAGCTTTCAACATGTTTCTTCAATAACCCAAATACTTTCCAATCATCTAAGTATATTTCTAAGACCTTGTGAATAAATTCCTTGAAATCCACAACCACCACTCTTGAAAATATGGCAAGGGTATTCCTCAGTGCAAAAGGCATCACTGTATATTGACATGATCCCTATTATGTAGTTAAGGTAGTCTTATGTTGATCTGATGGTATCTTGAAAATCCATCTATGAATGAGTAGGCCTCTTTTCCACCTACATTATATAACACTTCATCCGTAAAGGGTGTAGGGAAGGGATCATGCACACATGCATGATTTAATTTCCTTAGATCCGCACAAATCCTGATTTCTCCTTTAGCCTTCTTTTCCTGGACCACCATGGGACTTACCCACTCTGATTCCTCCACATGTTCAATGATCCCTTCTGCTATCATTTTATCTAAATCTTCTGCTATCAAGGGCCTTTGCTTGATAGCCTCGTATCAAGCTTTAAAGGAATCTTCATAACTCCCAAGTCTCCTACTATGCCCTTCATACCTGAGAACTTAGTGGGGAATAACTCCTGGTATTTGTGCAAAAGATCTATCACTTTGCTAGTTGTTTCTTCATCCCAGTAATCTCCTATCGTTGCAAACTTTGGCTCATCTTCTGACCCTATATTCATCTTCCTTGTCTTTAATGGTTTTGTTATATCAATTATTTCTAATTTAGGTCCATTCACCTCGCGATAGCCTTCAGATTATGGTATGTCAATATTGCAAGGGTATTCATCTTCTTCTATAGTGAGGTTGTAGCATTCCAATACATTATGTAGCTGCACAACCTATTAGTGTTGGTATCTTCAACCCTCCATTAGTGATCGAATTCTCTTGTTGCATTGCATGTTAGGTGTCTCATCCGATCAGCTGCATTCCATTAGGGTCATGGATCATTTGATGGTAGTGGCATATAATAAATTTTCCCTCATGATCTTTACCTGTTGGCCCATTTTCATACATTTAGGTCATTTGCAGTCATTTTTGCCTTTACATCTGCAAAAGTAATTTTTAAGGTTTTAGGTCTCATTAGGTCTAGGGTTTTGTCAATAAGGTCTTGTAAATGCTCAATAATGGTTAGCAGGCATATGAGGAGGTCAAATAAAGTCTCAACAACAAAAATTTCAATAATCACATGCTCAGTGGTTGTTTTTTCCTCAAAACTCTGTTTTGCGGAAAAACAGAGTTTTTTATGTTTTATGTACAAATTTCATGTAATTTCATTTTTCCTATATGTAATAATTTTGAGATGCAGCCTTGGTCACCTTGCCAAGCTCCTGCACTCCATTTCCTGCAAAATAAACAAAATTTCAAAGCATTTAGTCCATCTAAGGAAAAAAGCAAGTCAAACTGCCCAAAATAGAGTTTTAAAAAGCAAGTGAAAAACAAACATTAGGAAAGTGGGTTTTCATAAGTGAAAAATCAAAATCATTGGTATATAAAGTCTTTTCATGTCAAAGGAAGCTCATTTGTATGCCAAAGGAGAAGAGAGCAAGTGAAAATCATGTTTTCAAGCCTAAGGAGCGATTTTGCATCCAAACAGTGAAAACTTGGAGGTGCGGCACACCTGGCCTACGCGGCGCACACAGAGCAAAATTAACACTGAGTTTCTAACTGGCAAGATGCACTAGAGAGGCACGGCGCACCTGTTAGTGGGCGCGGTGCACCAGTCATCAAAGCCTGAAATTCATCCAAATCTTCCTCCAAAGCTCCAAAATTGCAATTTCTTCATTTCACAAGTTAACACCCCCATATTGCCAGTGTATGAGTTTCCATTAGTGTTTATGGTGTTTCAATAGGGAAAAAATTAAACCCTAGTTCCTTGCACAGTTGTGTTGAGAAAACTACCTAGGGTTTGCATACAGTTTTTTCTGTCCTATTCACCCCTCCCATTTTCACATCCCCTCACTACCATTTCATTCACTCTCTTTTCTCCTTCCCTCTTTCACTTACACTTACCTATCCCCCCTATCCCAAAACTAAAAACCCTAATCCCTAATACCACTACCCCCAAACCCTAATTAACATCCCTAAACCCTAAAAATTATTCCCCAAACCCTTCCATTCCCCAAAAACCCTACAAGCAGCATCCCAACCCCTCATTCACAGTCCTTTCACAATCCTTATCCTCAAATCCCTGTTGTTTAGCAGCAAATACCTATTGACACTATAAAATCTCTTCATACTCATCTAAGAAACATCAAGCATTTGCAAACATGGAGTCAGATTCTTCTTATGAAAGAAATGAGGAAACAGTTAGTGACTCCTCCAAAGAAATTCATGCACCAAGGATACCTCACAAGAGTGGAAAACATAACCAGGAGGAGCCTACTACACTTACTGAGTTGTTGGCTTGCCCTCTTGCTGTAACATGCTTCCAACATCAATATTGTTACCAAATTTGTGAAATGGTGGAAAGAGTCAAATACCACCATGAGCTTTCCAAACTTCTTGTGCTCCATCTTCACAATGGCCAGGTCAATTTGGCAGGTGTGACATTCACTTTGACACCTGAGACTGTAGCTCAAGCAACTGGCATTCCAAATGTGGGTGAGGAGTGGAATAAGGGAGAGCTGGTGGATAGAGATTATTATGAGCCGTATATCAAGGTTGTTTTTCGGAGGCATGTCAGTAGGGTCTTCCCTTTCAAGTACCTACAGGACACATATGCTCCCCTTATGGAACTCATAATCAAATATTTCAGCTGTGAAGGCATATTTTCTCACCTATACACCTATCATATCATATTGTTGATGCATTTTACTAGGGTGAGGATGATGAACCTCCCCTACTTCATTTGCTGGAATATTGAGAAAATGACCACATTGGTGCAAAGGAAACCTCCTCATCAGCAGTATAACATCTATCACTTTCCATTAATCAAGATTGTGGTTTTGCATTAGCTTGGTTTACTGAATGTTTCATGGGAGGATTTCATTTCACATGAGGTCTTTGCCGGTCCTCAAGTGCCCCCATCAGTTTTTCATGAGGCAGGAGAGCCTTCACATCAGAAAGAGGTACATGAGACTCAAACCACTAGTGTGCCAGTGTTTGTCACTTACCAAAAGGGCACAAGGAGATTGTTTGCAGCAGAAAACAAGTACTATCTCCACCCGGGGTGGAAGGGGTCTCGTTTCCTTCAACAGCAGAGTAGGTACAAGACAAGGGTAAGCAACCATTGCATGATGAGGGGCCTTCAGGAGGTCAAGAGAGAGATTTCATTCTTATTCAGGATGATGACATTGATTTGGGCTCAAAGCTCAAGGAGATCATTCAGGAGTAGCAAGATGACATTCATGACTTGTCTCTCAACCTGGAAAGAGCCAAGTGGATAATCAACTATCTTGAGCAGAGGAACAAAAAGCTAGAGGATCAGCAAACCATCATGGAGCTTCAAAACATAAGAGAAAATCGAAAACAGACAAGAGGAAGAAAGTCAAGTTGACACCACTTGAATAAGAAATTGAAGCTAATCGTGAATCTTGGCTTGAGAGGATAAACATGCATTTGTAAAAGTTGTTGGAGGAGGCCAACAAAGAGAAAAATATGTTGAGGCACCTGGCCTATCACTATTTGGCAAGAAATAAAAGTTGCAAGGCGAGAATTAGGACTTTGAAGGCCAAGTTGAGGAAAGCATTGAGGAAGAGAAAAGAGAAAGACAAGCTCCAGATCTTGGCTAAGGATTCCTTAGCCCAACACAGCACTTGATGCAGGACACTCAGCCCAAATTTCAAGAAATTTGGGACACTTTTGGTCAATTTTGAATTTTTGGAGTAAAAAACAGGTTTTTCTGCCTGGTGCGCCACGCCACCTGGCACGTGCTTTTGCTAGGGACCTCCTCTGGAGGAAAACTCATCATTTTTGGATTCCTCAGGAAAAGATATGAATTATCACACATGGTCAAGAGATTTTGTCAATTTTTGAGCTTCCAAAAGGGTAAAAAACACCTCAAAAATGCCCTTTCTGCCTCTTTTTGGCCACACAGGAAGTAGTGTTGGGAGAACTCATTTTTGGAGGGGAAAATGGACACCAAATTCAGAAATTCCACCTATTCTGGAAAGTAGATAGATAGATATTTCCAACAAGCCCACTTGGAGCAAATTTGGTGCACGGGAAGCCTCCAAAATCAGCTGCAAAAAGGCACGGCGCACAGAGACAGAGGTGCGATGCACAAGATGGAAAAGTGACTTTTTGCCCAAAAACTCTATTTTTCGCCTAGTTTTTTCTTAGTTTGACTTTTCTCTCTCTCATAGTCAAAATTGTGATGTAATTTGATGTAACTTGATGTATTTTGATGTAAATATGCTAAAATTTCACTCATGGAGGTAGATACATCATGAAAAGGTAGTTTGCAACTAATGAATCAGTTTCCTAGGTTTTAGAGGCAAGCTGTTCCACTGTCTACTTTTCAGTTCTTAGTTTAGATCTTGTTGAAACAGCTACTAAACTCATGAATTCGACCCCTAAATCCTAGCATGAGTTTTTTGTTGCCTATATCTAGTATTTTTTCAGTCATTGGTAAAGGTTTGACTCTTGTGAATGCTTTGAGCATTATTGTACATTCATCTCTGCAGTTTGGCAAAGGAATAGACCACGGTTTGCAACACTTTGTGGAATTCTTGTGGAAACTTGATTTGGTATTGTTTTTCCTTCTATAATTTCAAGTTTACATGTGTTTATGTATGCCATCATCTCTCTCTGTTCATCTTAACTAAATGAAACAAGGATAAAGGTAGAATTCATTGATGTTGCAGTGCTCTACTAGGGTTTGTTTAGTTATTTATGTTTTCAGCTATTTGAAGAGGATCCCTAAGACTTTCATGCCCTCTCCAGCTCCTCACCAGTCTAAAAGCTCTCCATCTCACTCAATTTGAAGTACTAAACAATTTTCCTACCTTGCCACATAGAGATCTCTGCAAGGCTATGTCCATTCCCCAGACCCAAATCTTCCTTTCACATTTGAGCCAGCAAACCAAAATTAAATTCAATCAAACTCCTCAGAGCACATACCTAGCCTAAAATCAGTCTTCACATTAGTCATCTCAAGCTCTATTGATCATATTATTATGTGATTAACATGGAGAGAGCCCTCTCCCGACTTGTTAGGGCTAGATACCAGGTTAAACGTGGTTTGATGTTACCCTAGATTCTGCCTTTCTTAGCCTGAGGTAGATTTAGGCCCTAACACAACCCAATCACATTTCCAAGTGAATGGGATTTCATTCTCAAAAATATTCTTTTTAACTACCTAAAGGTATGAATCTATATATGGACAATAATCTTCGAAGCTAAATGTCAATATAAACCCATCAACCATCTCTGCCCAGTTTGCAATACCATGTTGAAGTTCTGTTTCCAAGTACAAGTTTTGAGGGATTGTCTCTAATCTATGTATGAACCCATTTACCCATTCTTCTTAAGGAATCTCCTTCCATGCTGTCATACAAAGTTGGATGTGCTCTCTAGGGTCAGTTTCACCATCATATTTGTCTTCCAATTTTGTTTCCACCTAAACAAACCTTATCCATATCAACCTTCAACATTCCTGCCAAGTTCCTATATTCTTCTTATGTGTACCCCACCATCTAGCAGGAGTAGCTCTTAATGCTATATCTAGAGCTAACAATATTTGACACTCTGCTTCCTGTTCTTCATATTCTTCAAGAAAATTATTTATATTACCCAAACCATCATAAAAGGGTAAGTCACATACCTCATTTTTCATACAGCGAACTGCTTTAGTAATTTTTTCACATCACCTTATAGACACTTCATGTAACCTATTTTGCCAATTTTCCAATTCTTCTTTTGAATCTAAAATTAAAGAACTGTCTTGTTCCCATCCCAATTTTCCATCTGCAGTGAGATTAATCCATTCTTCTTATTTGGCTATTATCTGATAAATGTTGTCTATGGCTGTTGCATTGTACTCTTCTTTTGTTAGAAAAATATATATTACAGAGTAATGGAACACATAAAATATTGCATAAATATAAACACAGAAAATGCATAAAACAAAAGAGACGTAGATACACATGGTTCACCCAATTTGGGCTACGTCCATGGAGAAACAACCAGTTCTTCATTTTATATTATCCAGCAAAATGAAGAGATACAACCTACAACAAATCCGTTGTAATTCCCTCTTCACTCTCATGCAATATCCTCTCTCTTTCTCACTTAGAAATACACAACTACATATAGGCAATACAATTCCCTCATCTATAGCGAGGGGTTTCCTTCTAGGGAAAAAAAACCCTAATTAAAAATAACTTCTACCGTCATATTTCCACCTAATGAATGGCTCAGATTGATTATGAAATTACAACATTTTACAATGCAATTTTACATCTATTTTTAGTTGCCCCTGATCCCTCGCCAAGCGGGGGCTCTAAAGAATCATCGTCGCCCCCCCTAGTGGCGCACATAAATGGGCGGTTACGAAGTGGGGTCAAATGCGGCAATACCTTTGAATAAATAAGATAATCAAGCTCCACACCCAACAATCACCCACTTGGAGACTGATTATAGCAACTCCACCACTTCTTCATTTGATGGATAATGGCTCCACTTTAGACCTGGTTGTTTCTAATCTTCATCGTCACACTTGAAGACTAATTGAAACCGACAAAAATCACAGTTTCTCCCTGGTTACAACTTTTGTTAACATATCTATAGGATTCTGGCTAGTGTGTATCTTTTCAGCTTCAACTGTCCATCTTCCAACATTGATTGTATGAAATGATACTTGAATTGTATATGTTTAGTCTTGGAATGAAATGTAGAGTTCTTTGCAAGATGTATGGCACTCTGGCTATCACTGTATAACCTTCCAAACTCATGCTTCTTACCCAATTCATCCAGAAACATTTGTAACCAAATCATTTCTTTACTAGCCTCTATAGCAGCAACATACTCTGCTTCTGTCGATGAGAGTGCAAAAACACTTTGCAGTTTTGAAACCCAACTAACGGTTGTTCCACCTACAGTAAACACATACCCTGTGGTGCTCCTCATGTTATCTCTATCACCCACCATATCTGCATCAACATATCCCTGTAGAGAAATGTTTGAACCACCAAAGCATAATGATTAATTTGTGGTACCTCTCAAATACCTGAGAATCCACTTCACCACCATCCAATGTTATTTTCCTAGATTGTTCATTTACCTACTTAAAACTCCCACTTCATGTGCAATATCAAGCCTTGTGCTGACCATTGCATACATTAAGCTTCCAACTGCTGATGCATATGGAACTTTAGACATATAAGCCATTTCTTCCTGAGTCTTGGGACACACCTCCTTACTTAGTTTGAAATGGCTAGCCAAAGGTATACTAACTGGTTTTGCATTATGCATATTAAATATTTTCAACACCTTTTGTATGTACTCACTCTGAGAAAATGTTAATTTTCGATTCTTCTTGTCTCTAGTTATTCTCATACCAAATATTTGTTTTGCAGCACCCAAATCCTTCATTGCAAATGAGTTTTCTAATTTTATTTTGAGCACATTTATTTCCTGCATGTTAGAACCTGCAACAAGCGTGTCATCTACATACAATAACAATATAATATAGCTACCATCATTTTTCCTTTTGAAATAAACACAATGATCAGAGTGACATCTAGTATAACCTTGTTCAGACATAAACCTGTCAAATCTTATATACCACTACCTTGGAGTCTATTTTAAGCCATACAAGCTATTATTCAACCTGCACACTAGTTTAACCTTCCCTTTTACCTCATATCCTTGTGGTTGTTGCATATATATTTCTTCCTCCAAATCCCCATGGAGAAAGGTTATATTTACATCTAACTATTCAAGATGAAAATCTTGAGCTGCTACTAGACTTAAAATAGTTTTGATTGAAGTCATTTTAACAATAGGAGAAAATATCTCATCAAATTCTATACCCTTTTTCTGTGCAAACCCCTTCACCACAAGTATAGCTTTATAACTTTTTCTACCTTCATATTCTTCCTTCAACCTGTAAACTCATTTATTATGCAATGATGTTTTACTTGCAGGAAACCTAACTAAGTCCCAAGTCTGGTTATGTACTAAGGAGACCATCTCTTCTTGCATGGATTTTTCCCACTTCCTGGTTTCTAACTGCACTACTTCTTCATAACATTCTAGTTCACAAGAATCAGTCAACAATACATAATATAATGAAGTAGACTATCATTCAGGGGGTCTACTTATCCTGATAGATCTTCTAACACCACTTTCAGGTGTTTGAGGGGCTTGTTACTATTGTGGTCGTTGTCGTTGTTATGGCTATTGATCATTATGATTTTTAGGCACCCTCACCTTTTCTGTGATCTCATCAAGCACTGTGTATTCTCTGTTTTCTTTTTCCAGTTTCTTTTCCTACATCTGATCCTTATACAAAACCTTTTTATTGAATATGACATCTCTGCTCCTAATGATTTTCTATTTTTCATAATCATAAAAGCAATAACCAAAATCATTAACACCATATCCAATAAAGGTGAATTTCTTTGATTTTGCCTCAAGCTGTGTTCTATTTTCTTTATTAATGTGGACAAAGTCTTCACAACCAACATTATTTAAAAATGAGTAGTTTACCTTTTTACCTGTCCATTCCTCCTCTGGAATACCACCATCCAAGGAACTTGAAGGCCCTCTGTTTATTAGATTAAAAACAGTATCTACAACATCTTCCAAAAATTGTAAAGGAAATCATGCATGCAGTCTCATGCACCTTGCACGCTCCATGATTGTCTTGTTCATCCTTTCTAACAAACCATTTCTTGTGGTGTTCCTGGAACAATCTTCTCTCTGCGAATTCCATTCTCTGAATAGTACCTATCAAACTCTTTGCTACAATATTCACCTTCATCATCTAACCTGAGACAATTCAACCTTTTTCATGTCTCATTTTCAACCAAAGCTTTCCATTTCTTGAAAGTATCAAATACATCAGATTTATTTCGAATACAATAAATCCAGGTTTTTTTTGGTTTCATCATTAATAAAAGTAACATAATAATGAGAGCCACCAAGAAATGATACATGAGAAGGTACCCAGACATCTATATGCACAAGCTCTAATTTTTCTCTCTTATTTTCTTTCCCAACTTTGATGAATCCGACTCTCTTCTGTTTTCCATAAACACAATTCTCACAGAATTCTAAATCAACATGCTTCAAACCTGGCAACAAATTTCTTGAGTGAAGAATATGCATCCCCTTCTCACTCATGTGCCAAAGCCTATTATTCCATAATGCCATATCTTCTCCTGTAGAGGTTAAAGCATTAAGATAATTAGAAACACCATTGCATAAATACAATGTACCAACCTTTTCTCCTTTTTCTATTACCAGGGCTCCTTCAATGACCTTCCAAGTTTTATCTGTAAAAGTTGTTACACAACCTTCACCTCCAAACTACCCTATTGAAATCATATTTTACTTCAGATATGGAACATTCCTTACCTCTTTCAATAACCATTGATTTCCATTCTGTTGTTTTATGAAAATTGTACCCACTCCAATAATTTTATAGGGTTTACATCACCCAATCAAACCTATCCAAAATATCCTTGAACATAATCATGAAAATGTTTCCTATAAGGTGTAGCATGGAATGAGACCCCTAAATCTACCACACAGGCATCAATAATATTTTTTAATGAAATAATCAAAGCATCTTGCAACATATTACCTATCACATTCGCTTCATGATTATTTTCTTGTTGCATGTCTACTTCTTTTCCCTTCCGAGACTTGTAGTCTTTCTTTAGGTGTCCTTTCTTCCCGCATTTCCAACACAATATCCCCGATCTGGACTTGGATCTACCTTTCCTTGATTTACTATGATATCCTGGGTTCTTTCCTCTTCCATTTTTCTTCCCCTAGTCTCTGTAGTCAAAGGCATTACCTGATGTCTCACCAGAGCTTTTCCATTACATTTCGTCACTAAGGATTGCACCGACAACATCATCAAAATTTAAAGTACTCGATCCAGAGACAGAGTTACTAATAGCCCTAACTAAACCATTCCAACTTTCTGGCAATGAGCACAGAAATAAAAGAGCCCTAACTTCATCATCAAAAGTTATCCCTACAGAACTTAAATGGATGGTAACTGTATTAAATGCATTTAAATGATCAGCAATAGTTCCACCTTCTGACATCTTCATATTAAATAAATTCTTCATAAGAAATACCTTATTTGAGGATGAGGTTTTTTCATATAGTTTGGCCAATGCCGACATTAAACCCTCTGTTGTCGTTTCCTTTGAAATATTAAAGGCTACCGACGCTGCTAGGCACAACCATATTGTTCCAAGTGCCTTTTGTTGAGAATATCCCATTCTGTCTTTGTCATGCTCATCGGCTTCTTTGTCTTTCCGCTCAATGGTAGGTACAGATATTTCTAATACAAATAATATTCCATTTGCATCTTCCATTGCCGGTAATTTTGGTCATTAAATTTTTGAACCCTAAACCTACCATCTTCCGCCATTGCTCCCACTAGAACCAAGAACCCTTCTCTCCTGTGAGTTTATCAGCCAAATAGATCTTTGACTCTGATACCAGTTGTTATAAAACTATATATTACAGAGCAACGGAACACATAAAATTTTTCAGAAATATAAACACAGAAAATGCATAAAACAAGAGAGACCCAAATATATGTGGTTCACCCAATTTGGGCTACGTCCATGGAGAAACAACTAGTCCTTCTTTTTATATTATCCAGCAAAATGAAGAGATACAACCTACAACAGATCCGCTGTAATACCCTCTTCACTATTACACAATCTCCTCTCTCTTTCTCCCTCAAAAATACATATCTACATAGCTGCAATACAATTCCCTCATATAAAATGAGGTGTTGCCTTCTAGGGAAAATACCCTCAATTAAACATAACTTCTACCGTCATATTTCTGGCTAATGAACAGCCCAGATTGATTACGAAATTACAAAATTTTACAAGGAAGTTTTACATCTATTTTTAGCTTCGGGGGCATTTCCCTCAATCCCACCAGGGGGCTCTAAAGAATCCTTGTTGCCCCCCTTGGAATGCCCTAGTGGTGCACATAAGTGGGTGGCGTCACCACCCCATTACGAAGTGGCGTCAAATGCGGCGATACCTTTGAATAAAGAAGATAATCAGGCTCCACGTCGAACATCTTTAACTGGTTCAGTATACCTTGCTCCTTCTAATGGACCTAATGGAAAAATGACTCTCATATTGTTGCTTTCAAATATCATTTTCCTCTTCTTTAAGTTGATTATAGCCATATTAGCAAATGCCCAATCCAGTCCAAATAGTGTGGGATAGGGGTTACTGTCATCCACAATTTCTATCACTTCAAAATTAGTAGTAGTGCGCACCCCTTCAATATCTACTATAATTCCTAATAATATTCCTAGAGGAACAATATTTTGTTGGTTCGCCATTCTTAGCTGAATAGGTGACCATTGCAACTTCGGTTTGCCCATTAATTCTCATGTTTGCTTTGTCAGGACATTAGCTTCAGATGAAAGATATAAAATAACTTGGTCCATGTCATATTCTCCTATTTTTGCACTAAGCCTCATTTATTTTCTAGTGTTCTTTTGTCTATGTAAATTTCTAACTTCACGCATCTTACTCCATGGTACTTATTTAGATGTGCGGGAATTTATCAATTCCTGAAGTCATTCTACAACTCTTTAATCTTGTAACAATTTCATATAAGTTTGAATAAAGTATTTTAAGGTATCTACCTTATATGTTGCAACTTGTTCCTGTATTGTCAGATCATGGCCTTGTTTTGAAGATGATAGATCACAATTATTCTTTTGATTTTGTTGCGTATTGGATGTCGAAGCTCGTGCATCTATAAAGCTTCACTTCACTTCCATAAAGACTTCTTTTTCCCTTTGAATATCAAACACAAGGAATTTTTCCGTAGTCTTTCTTACCCATGTAGCTTTGACTTCCTTCTTCCCATCTTCTTTATCATTCCCACTCGCAGCTCCACTTCTTGTTACAATATTTATGTGAGGTTCATTGGTCCTTGGTTCTGCAGTCATCATTTGGATGTTTTTTGTCGACCACTAGTTCCTATTTTCTTGAATTTTTTCCATAAGTACCAGACACTCTTCAATTACATGATCAAAATATTTGCAATACTTACATGTCATGGTAGGATTCTCACAGTCTCTCACGAAGTGTCCTACATAGCCGCAGTTATAGCATATAATCTATCTGCATCCTTGACTAGCTCCACCACCTCGACCAATGACTTGACCTCAACCTTGATCACCACCTCGACCACTATGTTTTCCTTGTTCTTCGGCCTGCATTCTAAATATATCAGCACTTCGATCCATCATTAGTTCATAAGCTTGAGAATTTTTTCCATCATGGCCCACTAATTTGCAGAACTTGCAATACAAGTTCCTTCGAGTCTATACATAATTTTGCAACAGGTAACTGTATGATGTTTGCCCCTAGTAGTTTCTTAAGAGAATACATTGTTCCTTTGAATGGACTTCTCCTTTACACTTTGTACAACATACTTCTTCTCAAACTTCTTTACTTTTCTTCATATCTTGTATCTAGAGAGTCAAATTTTCCAGTTAACTCTAGCTCTAATGCATACCTGCATTAGTATCCCCTATCAGTGAAGCTTCTAACTTCATCGCAAGTTCTAAGGCTTCATCTTGAGTTTCTATCTTCTGTTGTGACAAAGGAAATCTTATATGTGGAATCAGTGCAACTACAATCCACTCTTTATGTTGTGCAAAGATATTTCGAAGCTCACCCGATCCAATAGTATCTTGAATCTTTGAACAAATTCCCAAACATACCCAATAGTCTTTTGTTTCATTTCTTTTAGCTTTGTGATGCAGTGCGACTCAAAATTCTACTTCTTGAATTCTCTTACAAGCGTTGTTTTAATGTCTGCAAATGGTCTGTTCTGATTTATTGGATACTTCATATACCATGTTAGTGATCTATCTTGAAATGTTGTAACAAGTTTTGATTTCTTCATATTTTCTTCATGGACCTGCTTCGTTATCCATACTCCTTCGCATAAGAACCTGAATTGTTCCAGATCCTCTAGTCCAGTCCCTTTAAAAATAGGCAAATTAATATCATCGTTCATACTTCTTTGTAGTGCGAGAGGGGTATGAGGGGTAGGGGGGTAGGAGGGGTAGGAGGACAAGGAAAACAAAAAATAACCTTGATTATTACTTGATTCTAGCTTCAACGAACTTTCAAGTTGGAAGGGTGAATACTGCGGGGTTACTTCAGGGTTCTCAGGACAGTTTTCTTCACTTTCAGAGTCACTTAATAGAGGGCTATAGTGAGCTTCTATAAAAGCCTTTGGATCTTGGCCATGAGACCTCTTTCTAGTGTCTATTATATATGTTCTTCCACTTTGCATTGTCCCAGCCTCTTCTTTGGATCTTATAAACATAAGTAACTAATAATATGATTGCATTCAGAAAATCCCCTTTTCACACAAAAGAATCTTAATCCAAAGGTTCAGAGATTTCAAAAACTTACCTCACATTCCTTTGAAAAAATTTCGTTTTTCTTTTCTATAAGACACAATCGAGTCTACCGCTAACTCAATAATGAATCCTCCCAAGATGATATCAATCTAGAAGTCAATAGCTCTTGAGATCCTATTGCCAGTATTCTTGAGTCGTTGTATTAGTTCAGGGGTCCACTTCTTAGGTCTGTCTCCTTTAAAACGTTCCTTTCTCTCAGCTGATCTTGATATCCACTCGTATAGCTCCACATGGAACGAGTCAAAGAAAATTTTGTACTGATCTTAGAAAATATACTTCTCTAACCACCTCCTAGTTGACAGATGAGGGCTTCTATTTTCTTGTTCTTTAAATTCTCATTCCTTCTATTCTACCCAATCTTGAATTTCTTTCTTCGACGGATACCACATAAAAATCCCTCAAACAGATCTAGGTCCTGGCAATGGTACCATGTTCCCAATGTCACACGAGAGTTAAACTTGGCTACAAGTTTAGATAAATAAACTTGTATTCAAAGAAAATTTATTTGTTTTAATTAAATTAACCAATTAAAAAAACTATAAATTGGATTTTCTTACAACATCTGCTCCATCTAGGGACTACATCTCGTTATGGGATGCTAAGAATTGCAACGAGTGCCTTCATCTTGGGCTATGGAGTCAAACATTATTGGCCAACCATTAAACTATGCAGTATAACATTAAATCACGTTCGTAATTACAAGGAAGAATGAAATAAGAATTTTTCTAGATATTTATAGTTATAAACTATTTTAAATATTTCCCATTCACAGGAAGTGATAAAAAATCATCATCTAGATTCTGTAAAATAAATATATTATTTCCCTTTTCCTCAACAACTTAAAAATTTCCCTAACCACATATTATCAAACTTTCCATTCTTTCCTTTCTCCTATCTTTTGACATCCAACCTCAACACTAGATCTCCTTGATTGAATTCTACCTACCTAGCCTTCTTATCAAAAATATATTTCATCTTGTCTTGATATTTCTGCAACTTAATATACACCTATTATCTATCCCATCTAAGTCCTCTTAGATGGTGTATGCATCTTGGGCAATCATTGAGCCCTTCATAAGAGTTTTGTAGAATTTTCATAACAGGGAAAGATAATTGACTAGCAAAAACAAATCCAATGCCATATACCAAATGGAAATGGGATTTGTCTATTGATATTTTTGTTGAAACCGTTTTAGCTCATAATGCAAAAGTTAAGTGAGTATCCCAACTCTTTTTATGATCTACTATCACATTCCTAATCATTCTAACAAGACTTTTATTAGAAGTCTAGCTAAACCATTGCACTATGGATAATAAGTAGAAGAATGGTTTAGGGAAATATTATATTTTTAACAGAATTCAATCATTTCCAATGATTTGAAAGTATGGTTATTATCTGTGATGATTTCATTTGGACATCTGAATCTAGAAAAAATATTCTCTTCTAAGAACTTGATTATAATTGTGTCAATTGCAACCTTGGTTGGAATCGTTTCTACCCACTTAGTGAAGTAATTTGTAGCTATTAAGGTCCACCTATATTGACTACTAGAAGGGTATATTTCTCAAATGAAATCAAGGCCACATTGAACAAAAGGTGCCTCCACCAAGACTAGAATCGAAGGAAGTGATGATAAGTTTTTCTTCCCTGCAATAATCTGACATTGTGCACAACTCTTGACTTTAGAACCAACCTGGGAAAATAGTTTAGGCCAATAAAATTCTACTCTAATAATTTTGTGTTGTGGCCCTTAAGGCATAATTCCCTCCACATACTCCCTTATGGAAATCATCAATTATCTAATCAATTTCATCTTCAGTTGGGCGTAATAAAAACATACCCATAGGGTCCTTCCAATAAAAATTTTCATTCAAAACATAGAATTTAATTCCCAAAGCTTGAGATACCATACTTTCTTTTATTGAGTTCAGCTGGACACTAACAAAATGGCAAATAAAATATAATTTCTTTGTATCATTTTGAAGAGGAAATTTTTTCTTTCACCTCCATAAAAGGTTATTTCATATTCTTCTATAGGAAATGTTTGTAAGTTACATAACCGAGTTGATACCCAATTCCATGTAATTGGATTCTACTAAAATCTTATCCAATCCTTGTCCCTTAATCAACTTAGTTGGTTCTATTTCTAAATCAAACCCTTGAATCTTAGAAATCCACTTGCCTCTCTTGTAGTCAATGTTAGATTGTGTTAAAATATTCATTACTATACTATTTGGCACATATGTAGTTATTCTAGAGTATTAAACATAAGTCCTAAAATACTTAAGAGCCTGCACAAGTGCATAAACTTGATTCTCTCTTATATCATATTTCAACACGACATCGCTCATGGTATTACTAAAAAATGATATTGGCTATTCAAAATTATCTTAGTTTTGGTTGTAGTAAGACTACTACTATAGTTGAATCAAAATCAAATGAAACTATAGTGAAATCCTTACCATAACATGGGATAGCTAGAACTATAGCTTTAGTGAGTTCCTTTTTTATCTAAAGAAAAAATATCTTGGCATGTGACTTGCTAATCCTTCTTGAGCATGTCAATGATGTCCCTAACTATTTATGCATATTTGGGGACAAATATTCTTAGTAAATTAATCCTTCCCAAAAAGGACTATATCTCTTTTTTATTCCTAGGAAGAGTGATGAATTTAATTTATAATACCCTTTCAAGATCTACTTTGACTCCTTGAGAAACAATATGACCCAAAATCTTCCCCTCTTTCATGGAAAATATGGATTTCTTGGGATTAAGGGAAATCCCAATTTTTCTGCATTTATGAAATGTCTAGTGAAGATGTTTTAAATATTCATAATATTATTAGAGAAAATAATAATATCATCTAAATATATTAGACCAAAAGGCATCTTTTCCTACATAAAGGTGCACCAAGGTGTAGTGAATGTTGTTTTACTTTTATCTTTCTCTTGAACAACTATTTGATTGTATCATGAAAAACCATCAATCATGGAAATTCTGGACATTTCAACGAATTTTTGTATAAGATAATCCATCTTAGGAAGTGGATAATTATACTTGAGTGAGGCCCTATTGAGATTTTTGAAATAAACACATAACCTAATTTCACCACTCTTCTTTTTAACAGGAACCAAATTAGCTACCAATTTAGAGTATCTTAGTGGAACTATTATTTTGGCATCCAATATTTTTTTCACTTCCTTTTCAATAGTTTGCAATGATATGGGATTGATTTTCCGAAGTTTATGCTTATAAGGATTGGAACCAATATTTAAAGGAATATTATGTTGAGTGATACATATATCACAGGCTTTTAAATTTCATACTTCCACGAAAATGCATCTACATATTCCTTGAATAAACCTATAAAATTTTCCTTCACCTCCTGTGGTAGTAACTTTGTATTTTTAATCAAATTTGGATCTTATTCTATGCAAATATTATGGCCATCTATATCTTTTTTCTATTGCTTTACAGATGAATTTATGGGAATACCATTATGATCAAATAACATTTCAAGTGGCACTAATCCTTTGGGAATAAAATTGTTTTTTAATTGAACAATTTTATGATTAATAATGATATCTTTCCATTTTTCTTGTGAATCTATGTGTTGGGAATGGGTTCCCCCAAGAGTCAGTTTTTGGGCTAAAAGCCCATGTTTTGGGGCAAAAATCCCAAATTTTGTAATAAATATGTAAAGTCTCTGCATTTTGTGGTCAGGGAGCGCGAATATGTCAAGAGTTGTAAAGGGTTGACCACCCTTGTTTTGTAAAGTCTCATGTCGGTTGTAAAAATCTGCCAGACCATGGGATTTTAAAAAAGGGGAGTCTTAGAAGAGTCTAAAAAGGAAGGGAGAAGTAAGAAGGGAAGAGTTTGTGGGTAAGAAGTTCTAAGTGTTCTTGAGTCTTAGCATAGGTAGAGGCTCTGCAACTGAGTGCGCAGAGGCCTAGGGTGGAAGTCCGCAGCTGAGTGCACAGACCCCTGTAGTTGTGTGCGCAGGGTAGATAGAGTCTGTACTGAACTTGAGATATCAATAAAGAGAAGTATTTTGCAAACCACTGGGTATTTTGTCACTGTTTAATGCATCTGATTATATTATGTTACAATCTGGGTTTACATTATAATGCTTATTTGATGTGTGAATGTATTTTATTATAATTGTTAATTGAACGCAAGCAAGAATATAGGTTTACGCAAAGATAAATGTAAGTGCATGGTAGAGTAGGTAACACTTAAGATAACTTGGGAAATTATATAGTAACGTAGCCACAGAGGTGCGTAAGTTCCTGGACCTCTGGTTAGGGCTACGTGAAGATCAGTCGGGTACCTTTGCAGAGGTACTAAAGTACGAAAGAGAAGGAACATCAATAATCCCTAAAGGCTTATTGATCTCCATGAAGGCAGGATTAGGAAGTGTAAATCGACATCACAACCACCTCAGGGTGTGGAAACTTGGTTCCTGCACCCCCCCATACTGCTTTGGGTGAGACTTCGGTTCGCGCTTCATAGGCTGATGCTGAAAGGGCCAGTAATGTAGGGATTATCTTGGCTGACTAACATTGAACCTAGGTCAGGGCCCATCAATCCAACAAATGGTTCCATTGTCGTGACTAAGATCTGCATAACGAGAGGTGCGATGTTGTATCATTGGAATCCAACTAAGAAAGAAATCGAAACTTGGTTGGATAGAAAGATCCACGAATTCACAGTGCAAGAAACAAGAATCTGCGATTGAAGAAGGAACAATGGTTGGATAGATACATGTACATAGAAATACACAAAATCTTCTTTTGTTCCTTCCCAGTTTAGTTATATGAGTGGATTGCGAAGTTGGCAGACGGCCAAGGAAGATGGAGGCTTGACAGTCTAATTGTTTGGACACAGGAGCTAGTAAGGAGGTTGGAAGCTTCTGAAGATAAGATCACGCGTGTTGTCGACCATTGGCTCGCGCGCATCATAGGAGGATTTTTGACAGAGTTTGCAGTCGATACCTCTATCAGTAACAGCGAAGCAAAGCACCGCTTTTTTAAAGGATGACGAGGGAAGTATTTAAAATCGTTGAATACTTGGATCAAGATGATCTTGTGTGAATAACAGGTTATGTGGTTACCTTGATGTTTGGAGCTACACAAAACGAAAAGCCTTTCAGGGACTGAGGAAGAAAGGGCCTTGAATATAGCCCGCTTATTGCACCTCCATTGAGTGATAGCAAGGGAGTAGCATAGGATTCTCCACAAAGTGCAGTTCAGCTGATAAAACAGGGGTTTCTGCAAATACCACATCCACCCACACCACCTCCATCTTCACCACCATCACCTGGGACCTTGCCCACACCACCACTACCTCCACCGTAGTTCATTATGGCAAATTCAGTAAAACTATCGTTGTTTAAAGGCTTTGGAAATGAGGACCCAACCAATTTTGGTTCGTCATAAAGGCTATGTGGGAAGCTCAGGGCATCACAAATGATCACATGAAGAAGGCAATGTTGGTTAGTTCTTTGCATGATCGCGCACTACCCTGGTACATCATGTACTCTAATGATAACTAGGCAACTAAGCTGGCAGAGATCCAGACCGTGATGAATAAAGAATTCAGTATGCCTAAGTCTGAAGCGCAGTCGATTGTCGGATTCAAGGAAATCGCGATGAAACAAGGTGAGACCCCTTGGGATTTGGATCAGAGATTGAAGTGTAAAATTTGTGAAGCTAATATGAATTTAACGTATGGGTAACACCGCAAATGGTTCGTGGCTTTGCTCCTACCTCACCTAAGGGTTGCGCTCTCACAATAGAAGATTACGACTCAGGCAGAAGCCTTGGAGATTGCAATGAGACTACATGAAAATTCGATGTAAGATCCAAATATGGGGGTTCAGCAGATTCATGCGCAGTTGCAAAACCTTTGTCTTGAAATGAAAAGTCTGAAGTAGGACAGAATAGCCTCGCCAGAGGCCCACAAAGAAGTTTGGTGCGTAAAATGCAAGGGTCAGGGGCATGACAAGGATCACTGCCCAGTCTTCGCAAACTATATTGTAGCAGGAGGACCAATGCCTCTATGACCGGAGGCCACGGTAGGGCCAAGTGTATGGCCTGCAATATGGTGTGCTATATGTCAGGTAGCAGGGAAACATACGAGTCATAATTGTCATTTGGTGCAAAAATTTGTACAAACACTGCAACAACTGTTCTGCAATTTCTGTCAATCAATAGGCCATGATGAGCGCAATTGTCGAAGTTACAAATTGATGATGGATAGGACACTTGCATATAAGGTGCAGGCAGAAACGCAGCCTCAAGACCAAGGCGTTGGGGGAACTTGAGGTGAGTATCAGGGGCATAGTCGAGGCCGAGGTGGAGGAGGGCCTGGGAGAGGCCGAGGGTAGTTGATTTGTTACAATTGTGGATGCCCGGGACACTACGCGAAGGACTACCTGAATCCAACATGATTGTCATGGCGCTACTATATTCAGTTTGACCATGCGACTGAGGATTGCCCAATATTATTGGCTAAGATTCGCGAAAAGGAGGTGCAGCCTCCGCAGCCGACACAGAACCATGACAGTAAGGCTGTGAAGGGCCTGCAAGAACTAATCAATTGGTGTATTGTTAAGGATAGCACTACTGGTGAACCACACGTGGTCAGGAATCTTGGCAAGCACAAGGCAAGGACCGGGCAGGAAATGAGACTCACTACACAGATAGGGGAATACGAGATGGACCAAGCTATCCTGGATCTGGGGTTCGACGTGAATGTTTTTACAAAATAGAATTGGGAAAGAATGGGGAGACTTGTGCTCCAGGGGTCTTCGATATAGTTAAGAATGGCGAATCAATGGAAAATTATCCAAATAGGGAGGTTGTAAGGGGTCACAGTTGACATCGAGGGTGCAAGTGCACTAGCAGATTTTGAGGTAATAGAGATTGTGGATGATAGAAATTCGTACCCTGTGCTCCTTGGAATCGACTGGGCCACTGACATGAATGGGGTAATCAACGTGAAGAAGTGGAAGATGATATTTGAAAAGAAGTCGCTTTGCGTAGTGGTCTTGTTGGATCCCGCGCAGGGCCCGCGCTATACAGAACCAGTCTGAGATTAGGAAAGCGATGACGATCTGGAACAAATCTACAAGATAATGACGCAAGACTAGGATTGGGTGAATCTGATAGTGGATGGATGTATTGCATGGGATTGTGAAAGCTCCTGCATGTCACATTCAGATGAAGAATTTGAGCATTGGCAGAACCGGTTGCATGAAGTATCTACGTTGCATTGTAATGTGATGACCAAGTTGTTGCGCTGTGTGTCATCCGAAGTTAGGGATCTGCCTCATTATGATGGGCTAACTGATGTTGATTTATTTTTGGATGCATTTGAAAGAGAAGTTTCAGAGAAACATCACTTCTAGGCCTTGGACAGGGTACTACATGCTACACCTACAATATGTTGGGGTATGCATAAGGATAGTTTTAGTGATTGGCGCGACTATAGGAGGATGATGAGAATACATTTTGGGCAGCCAAAAAAGCAGATGACAGATAAGTACGATGGAAGGGATGACCCGCATGATCACCTGGCCAAATGGACTAAGGCTTATGGACCTAAGCCCCAGCCTGAATGGGTGCATCTGTTTTGCCATACCCTGGGCATCATACCAATAAATTGGTACTTGGAAACCGAGCTCCGTCATGGCACTAAAGGGTGGGACATATTGCACCAGGGATTTTTAATGACGTTCAGCTTTGAGGATGGGTTTGAATGTATTAACGCGATGCTACAGGAGGTTAAAGTAATGATCTTTAGGATACCGCAAGATCCTTTGGACCTGATCCAACCTGATTGGACTACCCAGCTGAGCCATGCACTGGAATGCTATAACGTGACTGTTGAAGAAGAAGACGAGGATCCCCAAAAAATTAATATTCCGGAACTTGACATAACTGCACCACTAAAAATCAGGTAAGTCAACATTGGCACAGAGGCGGAACCAAAATTTTCAAATATTGGGGAGTATTGGGATGATGTGACAGTAGACAAGGTCACTGAGCTCCTTCGTAAATATCAGGATTTGTTCCCCACGAAGTTTTCTAATTTAAAAGGGATAATAGGAGACCTGGGTGTCATGAAGATCACCCTAAAACCGAACGCGAAGCCCGTAAAACAAAGACCTTACTGCCTTAATCCTAAGTATAAGGAAAGGGTTCGCGCTGAGTTAGATAAGATGCTCACGACAGGAATTATTGAACTATTGGAAGAATCTGATTGGGTAAGACTGGTAGTGGTTTAAGAAAAGAAACAGAAAGAAGAAATAAGAATATGTGTGGATCTCTGGAAGTTGAATGATTCTTATGTGCATGATCCCTTCCCAACCCCATTCACTAACGAGGTCCTAGATAATGTAGGCAGCCAAGAAGCATACTCTTTCACTGATGGGTTCTCTGGGTACCATCAAATCAAAATCGCGCCTGAGGATAGAAGCAAGACAACCTTCATGACTGAGTGAAGATGTTTTCAATATGCTATAATGGCTTTTGGGCTGAATAATGCACCAGCAATCTTTTCGCACGTAGTCATTGCGGCATTCAAAGACTTCATTCATAAGTTTCTGGAGGTATACTTTGACAATTGGACAATGTTTGGATTGGTCAAGTGTCATGTGGAAAGTCTATGCTTAATGTTAGATACATGTCGGAGATATCAGATCACGCTCAATCTAAAGAAGTGTCTGTTTTGTGTCCCTTTTGAGATCCTGCTGGGGCATGTGGTGTGCAGACAGGGATTGATGGTAGACCCCACGAATATCGTGGTGATAATCAACTTGGAGGCGCCAAGGAATGTGAAACAGTTGTGTGCAACTCCAGGGAATATCAGGTACTATAGGAAGTTCATCAAGATCTATTCCTAGATCACTGCGCCCATGGAGAAATTGTTGAAAAAGGATGCTACATTATGTTGGAGTGATGAATGTTAGAAGAGCTCGGACATACTGAAAGAGAAATGGTCACCGCGCCAATCCTAGTCTTCCCAAATTGGAAGAAGGAATTTCAGGTGCACTTGGATGCCTCTTGTATTGCACTGGGCGTCGTGCTAACATGGGCGGGCGAGGGGGAATTGGAATATCCTATAGAATTTGTGAGCAGGAAGTTGTTTAAGGCTACGAAGAACTATTCCACTATAGATCACGAAGGACTAGCCATGGTATACGCGCTGCAAAATTTTAGGCACTATTTGCTGGGTGGACATTTTAAGATGTATATGGATCATTCTGTGTTGAAACACTTGGTCAATAAGCTTGTGTTGGGGGGGAAGATCTGCGGATGGTTGTTATTATTCCAAGAGTATGATTTTGAAGTTATTATAAAGCCTAGACGATTGAATGCGGGGCCAGATCATTTATCGCACATCGAAACGGGAGAGTATCCCACTAATTTGGAGGAAGGAATTCTTGACGCACAAATCTTTGCAGTGTGCGTCACAGACAGTCACTTTGAAGATATCATACATTTCTTGACAACGGGGACTGCTCCAGAAGGGTATACAAGCCAGCAGAAGTAGGAGTTAGCAGTGTGCGCAGCAGAATTCTCCGTCATTGCAGGACACTTGTACAAAATGGGGTTAGACAAGATATTGTGACGTTATGTACCTAACTTTGATTGAAGTAGCATCCTCGCAGAGGATCATGAAGGAGCTGTAGGAGGACAATATGCAGGAAAAGCAACAATGCAAAAGGTTTTGCGTGATGGATTGTGGTGGCCAACTCTGCATAAGGATGCGAAAGAATATTGTAGGGCCTGTGATGCATGTCAAAGGACTAGAAAGCCATTGTGGAGGGATGAACTTCCTTTGATTCCGTAGGTGACATTACAACCATTCGAGAAATGGGCGATTAACTTTGTGGGCCCAATTCAACCTTCGAGAAAGAAGGCAGGTGCGTGGTACATTATCACTGCGACTGAGTACTTGACTAGGTGGGTGGAGGCACGACCTGTGAAGCACTGTACAAGCACGATAGTAACAAATTTTATTTTTGAATACCTATTGACAAGATTTGGCTATCCAAATACCTTGATGAGTGATTGCGATATGCACTTTCTTAATTAAACAATCAACACGTTGACAGAAGAATTTCAGGTGTATCATCAGAAGATCATGCCTTATCCCCCACAGGCCAATGGGACAGTGGAATCCTTCAATAAGATATTGGAGAACACACTGACAAAGTTCTATAATGCTCAGATAAGTGACTGGGATGTGTGTGTACCAGCGGTGCTATGGGCCTACAGAACGACTTGCAAAAAGTTGATTAGGAAAACGCCTTTCAGACTCATGTATGGCGTAGAAGTTGTGATGCTAATGGAATACATTGTACCTAGTCTATGCATGGTAGCACTCATAGGAATGGTAGACCGTGGAGCCTTGGAACAGAGGCTTTCACAGCTAGCAGAGCTTGAGGAGGACCGATTTCTAGCTGGATTTCATCAACAATTTCAAAAGGAGCGCGAAAAGGCATGGCATGATCGGCACATTAAACTACGCACCTTCAAGGTAAATGATCTAGATTTTTTGTATGATAGAAATTTTGATAAATTTCCAAGGAAATTTAGGATGCACTAGCTGGGGTCCCATGTCATCAAAGAGATTACCAATGGTGGATAAATTCAGTTGGTTAAGTTAAATGGGGACCCTTTCCTAGGAAAGGTGAATGGTAGTTGATTGAATCCATACACTGGTGATCCGACTAGGCATTTATATGATGGTTGCATAGTCTTAGCACTCCAGGCAGCTGAAAGGAGGCATGGGACTATAAACTACACTGCTCGGGTTAGGGAACTGCGTGATGAGGAAACTGCACGGAACGAGCAGATGTCATAGAGACCACACAAGCATGTAGAAGGTTGTGCTAGCCAGGAAAAAACTGCGCAGGTCAGCTAGAAAGTGACCGTTAAAGTCACTATTCATGATTTGACAATGAAAAAATGGCCAAATGGAGTGGGAGGCAGCATTTAAGATGAAATTTATGGGCAAGATCCTTAGAAATATTCCACCAATCTAGCATTAATGAACCGATTTTGGGGAGAACGGTCTGATTTGAATTCAAAATGTCCTATAAATTACATGTGGCTTCCCAAAGAAGAACACTGGGCATTTTGAGTATTAAGTTGTTGAGATCTCAGGCACGTATGAACTGTGAATTTTTTGAAGCTCTGATAGCGAAATTTGACGTTTGAGAAATTTCCAAAGGAGACACAAGAACTGTTGAATAGCGTCATGTCGACACCGACAGAAACCATAGATATTGGGGAAACAGTGGCAGCCGAAGGAGCTGTGCCAGAGGTTACTATGGATGCAGAGGGAGCTACTCCGAAGGTTGCAGAGATACCAGTTGAAGCCCCCAAGTCGCCACGGTCACCTAGACCAAGGCCTACCCCAACCCAGGAGAGTGAAAAAAGTAAGAAAGGCAAGCAGGCTGCGACACCGAAGTTGGTGCGTGTGTCACCTAGGAGAAACCTGCCGAAAGACAAGCCCATCGCACAAGAAAAGGGCAAAACAATTAACCTAGAATCGGAGGAGGAAGAAATTGAGGATATCCCAATGGATGATGAGGATCTTGGGGTGGAAATGTAAGACATTGAATTTGAGGTGTCTGAACCCATTACTAAATTGCTTGAGTACGTCCCTCCATGCAGGGGCAAGGCCAAGGTGCCTAAGGACAATGACGAGAGCAAGGTCACCTTGTACAAAAATCTGCTACCGGACTAGATTGCTTTTGAAGGGCCTTGCTTGGGGCATATTCCACTATTGAAATTAGAGGACTGGGACTTAGCTGACACTGATCAATTCCCTCACTTGGCGATAGACCAGCTAATGCATTGTGTTTTCCATAAGACCACTGACATGACCACGTTGGAACTGTGGAAGTGGCTCAAAGGTGTGGATAATGCATACCTTCTCAGCCTGCTATGGATGTCGCATAGAGTCAAATGCCCATTACCTTGCTGGTAATCAAGCAGTTGTTCTGCTTGGTACATGATGGGTGTCTATGGCTAGAGGAGTCGATACCCATCACTGATAGAATGATCCATAGGATCACGAAGCTTCCATTCTCAAGGGAGAATCCAGCTATGATGTTTGGTGGAAAGGTGGGTGAGCAGACCCTCATGGAGGCCATAAAGAAGAAGTTTGGATTAGTAAAGAAGCCACGTGACTATGTTATTACAAGTATTTACGACCCTACAGTCACAGTGGCCACACAGATTTTGGCAGGGAATGTCATGCGGAAGTGTCGCTCCGATGAAGTATCGATGCCTGTCATGGCTCTAATGGACCAATGCATGAAGGGGGTTCAGTTTAATTGGTCGCACTACCTCTTCGATGAATTCCTTGCGAACTGTCGTGAAGTGCAGGATCTCAAAAAGACCTTCCACTATGCGTGGCTCTTGATATCCGTCATAATGGTCGCCTGGGAGCTACCTAAAGATAGTCAATTTCCCTCGCTCGCGCCAGACCTGCCTGAGGCCATAAAGTACGCTTCGCTGATCCTCATTTGATCAAGGATAGCAAGATCTTTTGCATCTTGATGGTGATGAACGTGCACATGGCCATCAACCGTAAGCCATAGTTGTCACCTACCATCTTTGCTAAATTGCAAGTGTATGCGGAATTCAAGGTTGATTTCCACCACGTATCAATAAGGGCGTGGAAGAACCTCGAGTAGAAGTGGCATGAATTTCCCTATTTAGCAACGGACGATGCGATTCAAGCAGTCATTGACAGCTGGCCGGCAGAATCGAAAACTGCCTCGAACTTGACTGCAGGATCTAGCAAGACAGCCATGCAGCGGAAGAAGGAAGAAGCCAAGCTCAAGACGGAGCAGCTAGATGAGAAAAGGAGAAAGGAAGCTAAGGATAAGACTAAGGCAGACCATGCTGCCACGCAGGAGACAGGCAGATAGATAATGTTAGAGTCGGTCTGGTCATCCCTCCACCAGAGATCAAAACTCTTTTTGCATTTCATTTTTAGTTGTCTCGCTCGATTCACTCAGTTGCATTCCGCTAGGAGCATGCCATAAATCTGATGGAAGGGCTTTCTCATTCATTCCCCTCATGTCTTGTACCTGCTAGCTTAGGTCTTTTCATCAATGTTTATTAAAGTCCATGATAGTCAATGTTTGATCTTTTAATGGGCAAAGAGTCATGTCAATCATAGGTCTATGGTTTCACAAATTGAGTCGTTAAAGTGTCTAAATGCCAACAGGCCAGAGGGAGATTCTACACATGTTTTTTACTTTGCGAATTTCATCGTCATATTGATGAATTATGACTGTTCTTCAAAACTTTGTTTTGAAGAAAAGTCAACATTTTGTCTTTTGTAATAATTTTCAAAAGTTTTTCAGTTGAAATTTTCAGGCGCAGCCCTGGTCTCCTTTGCCAAATTCCATGCCAGCTATCCCTGCAAAAAATTGCCAAGAATTTCATCATTTCAGTCAAAAAATCAAAAAGGAAATTAAAAAATAGAGTTGTATTAAAATAGAAAAAGTGCCAATGCCAAAAAATTAAAAAAATGGGTCTTGGAGAGTCAAAAATTAAATTCATGTCTTTATAAATATATTTTCATGAAGATCAATATTATTTGCATGCCAAGACCAAGGAGAAGCCATTCAAAGTAAATTTGTTGAGTTAGTGTGTGATTTGGGTGAAGTTGGAGGAAATTTTGCCGACGCGGCGCATTGTGCAGGAGGCGCGGCGCACTGGCACGGCGCGACGCGTTGGGTGTGCGGCGCGACGCATACACCTGAAAGCCCGAAAACGTTTGAAATTTCTCCAAATTGCCATTTATTTTCGTGGATTCGCCAGGTAGGGTCGACATCTCAATGTTTCATCCATTTTTGTGTTGAGTGATGGTGGTTTATGGATGCTAATGATTGAAACAAAAATTCAAACCCTATCATTTTGAATTCCTCACATGTAAATTGCTGCCTAGGGTTTCAAAACTTGTTTGCCACCAAGGTTACTCTTTTCCATTATTTCCTTTGTCCTTAATTCCCTCTGTTCCTTGACTCCATTGTTCCCCATCCCCTAAAATTACTAAACCCCTATCCCAAATTCCCTTTCCCAAACTTTTAAAATGTGAAAACCCTAAACCCTATTCCCACACCTAAATCCTAAAACCCTTCCCATATTTCCCAAACAAATCTCTCCCAATAATTCCTAATCCCTTGATATTATTTCCCCTTCCTAACAGTCCCTGTTTCATTTGTTTTCCCCTTTGGTGGCAGAGTTTGCACACATCACTAAAAGAGCAGTCTAAACAGTTTTCATATACCAACATCTTTTTCTCCAAGGCAGATTGAAAAATAGCAATCATGGCATCTGAGCATTCATCGGATTATGAAATGGAAACCCAAAGTGATTCTCCCATGGAGGAACATGCACCCTGGAGGCCTCACAGAGGAGGTAGGCATATCAGAGAAGAACAGGTCACCCTCACTGAATTACAGGCCTGTCCTCTTGCCATGTTTTGTTTCTAGCATCAGTCATGCTTTGAGTTTTGTCAAAAGGTGGCTAATGTTCAATTTCATCATGAGTTGGATCGTTTATTTGCGCTGCTTTTACATGGAGATCAAGCTACCTTGGCTGGTGTCACCTTTACACTTACACCAGAATCTATCTCACTAGCAACCGACATACCAAACATTGGGGAACCATGGACCAAGAGGAAGAAGATTGACCGACAACATTATGAGCCATACATTAAAACCGGTTTCTTGAGGCAACTCAAGAGAGTGTTTCCATTCCGATATCTGAAAGATGAATATGCTCCACTAATGAAATTGATCATGAAATATTTCAGCTGTGACGGATGGTTCTCTCGTCTCTATGCTTATCACATCAAGTTGTTCATGCATTTCACCAGGGTGCAGATGATGAACATTTCGTATTTCATTTGCCGGAACATAGAGAGGATGACCACCCTTGTGCAGCACAAAACACCTCAGTAGCAACTTAATAGTTTTTATCATTTTTCTCTTATTAAGATTTTGGTGGTTCATCAGCTTGGATTACAGGGCATCACTTGGAATGATTTCATCTCCTGTGACTTCTTCAGAGCTTCACAGGGATTATCAGAGGTCAAGCATGAGACAGGTGGACCTTCTCATCAGTATGAGCGCCATGAGACTGCTAGTGTGCCAGTATTCATCACATATCAGAGAGGCACTAGACATTTGTTTGCAGCAGCGAAACGAGT